>ML179043.1:5146-68971 GCA_004369135.1 Dendrothele bispora CBS 962.96
GCCACCCGCCACCATACCAGAAGCCACATCGCCTAACCGGGACAACTTATTTCCTATTCCGAAGTGCGATTAGGCACGGGATCATTACTAATCGCACTTCCGAACACGGCATACAATACGTTAGGGGCTGATCTCTTGTGTGGCACCGAGACTTGGCTGATCGCAGGGGTTGACGGGTGACATAGGGATGATCAGACATTGTAGGTAGCGGAGAGGAGGAGGAGGCATTATGCTGCTAGGAGTATACTCCTTTACTTTATAGTATATATACCTTGTAACCATCAGTACTAGTTAGAATCCAATCTTAGTTGTCATAGGACACATTGTTCTATTGATCCTACTTTCCTGGTAGGCGACGACTTGCTTATTCGCACCACTCTCGTTGTCGACTCAGCTCCGAAGGCTGTCTATCTTGCGATTCTCCTTGGTTTCCATACTAGTTCCATTCTTCTAGCTTTTAGGCTCGCAGTCTGAGTCGCCAACACTAGGTTCCTGGTTCCTCGTATCCGTGGCTATCAGCTCTAGCTGCTAGAAAAATATAAACAAAAAGGACAGTTGCCCATAATTTTGAATATATACTCAAGCTGAACTTGCCTGCACAGCTTTTTTATAAAAGATGGGGAATTTCCCTTTACTAGACATGTGACCTATGTAAGACAGCTTTTTATATAAAAGATGGGAAACCACCCTCTACTAGACATGTGACCTACATAGGCCAGTGGGCAGGCAGGCTTTGGGCGCATTTGGGCGCATTTGGAATTTCCTTTTTAGGAAACAATGACATAATGATCAAAAAAAGCAGATTTTTATTGCCTATTTTGGCAGGCAATAAGAGGGGGTTATTTGGTGCATAGGGTGGCATTTTCCCACACTTCAGGTCAGTGGGTGTGGGCACATTTGGGATTTCCTTTTTGGGAAACAATGACATAATAATCAAAAATAAATGAATTTTTGCAAAAATTAGCAGATTTCTGCTGCTTACTATAGCAGGTAATGAGAGGGATCAATTGATGGATAGGTGCGGAATTTTCCCACGCTTCAGGTCAGTAGTTGCGGGTGCATTTGGGATTGCTTTTTTAGGAAATAATCACATAATAATCAAAAATAGGCAGATTTAAGCAGATTCCTGCTGTTTATTGTGGCAGGCATTGGAAGGGGCTGTCTGATAAATAAGGGCAGAATTTTCCCACGCTTCCGGAAACCACTGGCAGATGCCTTATGAAATAGAGACCTTGAATATGGTTACCAAATTGGAATAGAGACTGTGGCTGAAGAGAAAAACGCAAAAAACATTTTTGGAGCCGGCGATGAAAATATAAAAAATGAGGTAAGGGTGTTTATAGGGGTAAATTGGGTCTGGGAATCCAAATTTTCAAACGGAATTTCAATATTCTTAGTGGTTCTTGAGATATTCACTGACCTGTGTACAAGCATAAAATATGCAGACATAGAAATCAACTTATGACTTGGTTCAGTGATATGATACCTCTTCTTTTCAGATACTGAATATACCTCTGGGGGACTATTTATTTCTTCTTTTCAGACACTGCATATAACAGATTATTCTTATTATACTTTCTCTCTGGGATTTTTTGTATTCACCAAAAGTATAACAAGTGAAAGTAAATACATACTTCACACAATCTCTATGGTTAATAAATGGTGGTCTGTATTTACATATAGTCTCAGAGACATGAGACATCCATCCGTATATGCTTCTCATAATAAACTTTAGCTAAATGAAAACTAACATAAACCAGTTTCTATATACTCAGCATTTCATAAGAGTTGTATTTAAACAATAATGTACATAGTCATTCTGTCTTGATTTTATCACAACATAATGACTGAAATACATAACTGCCAATAGACTGTTCATTTTAAACTGGTAATATGCTTTTCATGTATGCTTTGTATATCCTGTGGAGTGATATGGGTATTTAGATGATCAAAGGCCACTAAAGTATTCCAGAACAAAAGTGACTGTAATATAGATCTTAAGTAGTCATTGAAGCAGTGAAGCTATTGCAAATTTAAAATCCAACAAAAGTAACAGTAGTATATACTCTTTAATCAGATAAAAAGCTGTAGTTTACTAGAGGTGATTTCTAAAGCCTGTTAGTTTTGCTATTTAGTGCTGTATCTGAATGTCATAGGCTGGTTCCTAAGATGTGTCTGGCATCTGCATATTTTATGCTTGTACACAGGTCAGTGAATATCTCAAGAACCACTAAGAATATTGAAATTCCGTTTGAAAATTTGGATTCCCAGACCCAATTTACCCCTATAAACACCCTTACCTCATTTTTTATATTTTCATCGCCGGCTCCAAAAATGTTTTTTGCGTTTTTCTCTTCAGCCACAGTCTCTATTCCAATTTGGTAACCATATTCAAGGTCTCTATTTCATAAGGCATCTGCCAGTGGTCTCCGGAAGCGTGGGAAAATTCTGCCCTTATTTATCAGACAGCCCCTTCCAATGCCTGCCACAATAAACAGCAGGAATCTGCTTAAATCTGCCTATTTTTGATTATTATGTGATTATTTCCTAAAAAAGCAATCCCAAATGCACCCGCAACTACTGACCTGAAGCGTGGGAAAATTCCGCACCTATCCATCAATTGATCCCTCTCATTACCTGCTATAGTAAGCAGCAGAAATCTGCTAATTTTTGCAAAAATTCATTTATTTTTGATTATTATGTCATTGTTTCCCAAAAAGGAAATCCCAAATGTGCCCACACCCACTGACCTGAAGTGTGGGAAAATGCCACCCTATGCACCAAATAACCCCCTCTTATTGCCTGCCAAAATAGGCAATAAAAATCTGCTTTTTTTGATCATTATGTCATTGTTTCCTAAAAAGGAAATTCCAAATGCGCCCAAATGCGCCCAAAGCCTGCCTGCCCACTGGCCTATGTAGGTCACATGTCTAGTAGAGGGTGGTTTCCCATCTTTTATATAAAAAGCTGTCTTACATAGGTCACATGTCTAGTAAAGGGAAATTCCCCATCTTTTATAAAAAAGCTGTGCAGGCAAGTTCAGCTTGAGTATATATTCAAAATTATGGGCAACTGTCCTTTTTGTTTATATTTTTCTAGCAGCTAGAGCTGGATGGACTGCATTGTTCCCTCGTCAGCGATATCTTCCCTCTCTACCAACTCCTCATCGAAGCCTAGAATGCTGGGACGAATCGGAGAGGAGTGGAGTTGGTCGAAGACCTTGTCCTCGTCCTCCTCTTCCTGCTGGGAGTGTCGGTCACCTTCGGCGTCGTCGTCGGAGTCAGTTGGTGGGATCTCCTCATCCTCGGATTGAGACTTAGGGGGATAATAGGTATTATCCGTATCCTCCCCTTTGTCCTCCTCGTCTTCAGAAGGGATGCGCTCAGTCGCCACTGGACTCGCTGACCGTTTGAGCTCCTGGGTGCCTTCCACCTCATCCTCCATCTCCTGTCCCTCTTCCTCCTCGAGGTCCTCCTCCTCCTCTTCGACAGGCTCGACGGCTTTCCCCTTGCCCTTCTTCGTTGCCTTCGCCTTAGGCTTCGCCGGCTTCTTCTTCTTCGGAGACTTCATCTGAGAGTCGGAGGGAAGAGAGAAACGAGGATCCCTGAGGTCGGGGAACTCGTTGACGATGATGTCGAAGATCCTCCGGTACTCGTCCACGTTGTCGAAGATGTCGCGGATGTCTTTGTCGGTTTTCCGGTACTCGTCCACCAATTGCTTGTCGTCCGGCGACATCTTGAGGATTTGGAGGACCGCCACAGTATTGTGGGCAGTCATGATGTCGGCTTCGTAGTGGAGGCGGGCAGCGTGCTCAATCAGGAGGTCGGCTTCATGACGAAGTCGACGAGCCCGTTGAGCCTCGGAGGCCATGTCTGCGGAAGGAAGGATGAAGAGTTGTCAAAAGAGAGTAAAAGACAAAAAGAGAGAGAAAGAAACATACGAGAGGGAGCCAACGCCACTCGGCCAGCAGCGTCCTCTTGATGGAAAAAGAATTTGAACCCCTTGTGCAGGATGCTGCAGGAGTTGCGAGCACTAGCACAGGCGTCGCACTTCTTGGAATGACCCCGGAAGACGCATACCTTGCGAGAAGCGTTGCACTGGTCGCATTTCCAGGGGTAAGGCTAAAAATAAAGAGAAAGGTGTCAGCTCCGAGGCTGACACCGAAGAGAGAAAGACCGGACTCACCCCGTTGACGACTCTGTCGGTGTAGGCCGCCATGGCTTCGACCACTCGCAGTTCTGGAGCGGGGTCCGTGTCGACGTTGGTGAAAATGCCGTTCCTCTTCACAAGAATGAGGGACTGAGCATTGGGGTAGTTTGGTTGAGGATTGACCTCGGGCAGCTTGTTGACATGTGGAAAGTCGTTGTAGTGGCAGTGCCACCGTCCTCTGTCGTCTTCGCCAGCCATGGCCTTGCGCTTGGTCTTGGTACGCACCGCAGAGGTCGAAGACGAGGCCTGAGCGTTGGTTGTCTGGGCAGGTTTGGAGAGTCGTTGCTTTTTAGCTGGAGGAGGCTCCGGAGAATCCTCCAGAAGAGTGATTCTGGGGAGGGTACGGCTTCAAGCCGCCCTTTCTTTGGTGTCACGAAGATTGGAGGCAGGAGTCGACTCCTGAGCTGAAGAGATCGCTGCAGACGAAGTTGAAAGTGTGTTAGCAAGGAGAATACCAAGAGAACCAGAGAAAGGCTTACCATCCTGGGTCCTTTTGCGAGGATTGAAGGGGGTAGTCGAGGTGGAAGTGGAACCTTTGGTCGCAGTTTTGACTGGAGGGACTAAAACCACTAAACCAGTAAGACATGGAGAATAAAGAGAAAGGTTGCCAGGAGACTTACCAGGACGAGCAGACCCGGGCGTCGAACTCTTGCTAGCCCCACCACTGACTTTGGCGGGTGCCTTGCTGGCTGTGGAGGGCTTCGTCGCGGTCTGGGCGGGCTTGTTGGGCTGTTTACGAGCAGTCTCCGTCGTTCTGGTAAAAATGGTCGTTTCTGGAGCCGAGCGTGTAGACGTGGCGGTTTTTGTGGCACTTGAAGGCGTAGCAGCACCAGTTTTGGTCTCTGGGCCTAAGAGGGCAGATTTCCGCGTTGGTTTTGGAGGGTTAGGTGGAGGAGCAGATGTAGAGGGCCCCGCGCCACCAGTGAAAGCTGGTCGACGAAAACTAGCCACTGGGGGAGCGAGATAGAACTTGTCACCCCTTTTAGGAGGTCCAAAGTCTATCTGAAGAACATCGGGTCCGACGCTCTCCTCATCCTCCTCGTCGTTGGTTTTAGTCGTCGAGAAAGGTGTGGACGGTCGACCAAACTTGCGCTCAGCCAGAGTGACCGGTTGAACCTGGCCCTATAAACACCAAAGACAAAAGCAAAAAAAAAGAAATGCAAGAGCAGCCTAGTCAGCGCTCTCGCAGAATAAAGACATGAGAGTAGGCGAACAAATTTTGAGAAACGCACCTCGTTCCAAGCCCACTCTTCGTCTTCCATTACCCAGCACCGCAGCTCAAAGTCATCCTGAAAGATGGAAGGGTCGGTCGCGTCCCAAAGATTGCCAAAGATGGTCAGTCGAGCCCGGTCTACGACCTGGGGCAAGCGATTGCTTTCGTTGGCGGTCCAAGAGTCGATGATCCCCTAAGACGAGGAGCTGTGGTCAAGGAAGACATAAAAAGTAAAAGAGAAACCCACGAAGATGACCTTTACTCGGTCGGCTAGATTAACCAAGTCTTCCCGGGAGTAGGTCCTCAGAGTCGACGGGGAGAACAAGACCCGATAATCGTTCAGAAAAGTCTGCAGGCCCCCAAATGGGTCCGGAGCTGTTGATTGATAACGGTCCATCACAAAACGGAGTGGCAAAAGTCGAGTGGTTGTAGATCGTTGAGGTGGTCGGTGAGAGCGGTGAAAATGTCGAAAAGAAAGGGAGATTTTGAGCGCGCTGGTTGATTCAGTATTGCTGAGGGCAGGAAAGGGTGAGAAAGTGCCAAAAGAAACCTAGAGCGTTGAAGAAAGGGCCTTTTATGTGGCAGAATTGCGCACGGACCTTCTTTGCCTAGGGAAAACAGAAAAATTAAAAGAACGAAGCATGCTACGTAAAAACGGCGGCATTTATTGCTTCAATACCTACTCCGTGGGTATCCCAAGACCCTGACTTACCAAAGAGTGCAGGGTTTTGCCCGAAGTAGACGACCACATACGGAGATGTCGCTGATGGCTGCATTTCCGGATCTAAAAAAGTTTTAAAATACATACCTAAAGAGGAAAGCTCAAAGAAAGTGCAGTCTCGAAGACTTGCGCGAGTGTGCAGGCGAGTCGTCGTAGCGGTCGGCTCCAAGAGTTGAAAGAGGGAGGAAGAAGTTCTAAAAGAGACTATAAAGTGGCGGAAGCAAACAGGAGCACTGTCGTGTGGGGTTTCGGTTCACTACCAAAAGGAGTAACCGACTTCGGTATTTCCGGTGGCGCCTCCTGGGCTGAGAGACGAAAGAAAGTCAGACTTGAGCATGACTCGTCGACGAAGAACTTGATAGAGCGACGAAGACTAGCCAGTGCAGCACCCACAATCAATCGGTTCGCAGGGGCAACCTGGAGGATTGGGCTGCTCGGCGAGGTATTAGTCGGCGCATCCCTCAAAATACGAAGAGTTGTACGGAGACCGGACATAACCAACCTGTGAAAAACGGTGGTGCTTGCCAGCAGGTGTCCTCATGACTGAGTGAAAACTGTAGCTCAGGATGACCGAGGACAGTCCAAAGAAAAGTATAGGGGAGATAATACGCCTCAAGCGATTTTGCGCTTGTTATCACGTCTTCGACAGGGTCTTCGAAACACAGTGTTTGCCCCTTGGGTCTCCTACTACTCCTTACTCGGTGTCGTCTTAGCACTACGACTACCAACTGGGATGTCCACGCCTTCGAAAGCCTACGCCGAGGCCTTATTCAAGGGCATATCCTCTTAAGAACCAACTCACTGGCAGGTTTGCTTGTTACTCCTCCTGTTCTTACATGTCGACGACTGCTTCTACGATGACCCACTAACAGTATCTCAGTCCTGAGCAGGTAGACCTACCCTTCGATGCATCCGACCTCTCGATCCGATAGTCCGGTCCGATTCCACTTCCCGTCTCCGGTTCTAGCCCCTCCCCTGACTCATACCTATCCGTCGGCAACCGTATCACAAGACCTCGTTGACTTGTTTGTAGCGATTTACTGCACTGCCTTAGCTAATTATTCCTCACACCTATATAAGCCTGTACTCTATGTACCTCTACTCCAGTTTTCTTATTACTTAGACGTAAAGGTCTTCGTAGTAGAGGCTCCTGGGACATTTGTTGTCGAGGGCGGCAAATGCTACTACAGATGCACAGCGGCAAGACCTACCACGACATATCTGGGGACAGAGAAGTTAGACGTTAGTAAATATACTTAAAGGACTCAGGGCGACTGCTCCTCCAGTAAAAGGAAAAGACTTGTATTAAGGCAGGTAACAACTGTCCTTATATACTACAAAGAAGAGTGCACAGACCATGCAGTGCTCATAGGTATAAGACATATGCTACATATAGAAAGAGGCTGTGCATAGTTGTAGATAGAAATGGAACAAAGTTCAACACTCCCCCTCGCTAAATACTACCTAAGAAGTATGTAAGCGTATCTACTTTGTAAACTAAAAGTAAACATAAATGGGCTTAATTTGGCGCTGATGAGCAGCCGGTAAATGGCACTAAGAAGCTGCCGGATAAAAGAAAAATGGCATAAAATGGCGCTAAGTTGGCGCTTAAATGAGCAGCCGAGCAGCCGAAATGTAAAAAGTAAAAATGGCGAGATTGACTCAAAGCCATATATGGGGCTAAAAGCAGCCTGTGATTGACAAAAGTCATAAGGTTGATACTGCGGCAATGGAGTCTTGCACTAAAAGCAGCAAAAGACAACGTCATCACGTTAGTCAGACCGTGTATAATCGACAAATGCAGCATGTAAGGTGCGCAAATGGATAAGAGGTTTGTCGTTTCCGTTAAAGACGTACTTTGATGTGAACATTGAAAGTGACTAACTCCTTGGTGCAGGACTGTGGCTGCAGAGTCTATCAACGAATCAAGTTCGGGGTTTGCAGCAAAAAATTGTGCAAGTTTATTAGTCATAGCGTAAAAATGTTTTATCTCCAAAATATAGAGATAAGATTCGATAAAATCAAGAATCTTTAACAAAAGAATGGGATTAAGTTCCACAGTGTTCAAAAACTCTTTAATGCAGGACAGTGGCTGCAGAGTTCTACAGAACGTGGTAGAGTGTGAAAGTTTCGCGCAGACAAAGCATATTGCATGTTGCAGCGGTTTATCACTTAAGTAGGTCAAATAGGCGCGTTTGCAGCCATGAAGACCGTACTTTCCCAATTCTTCATAAACATTCGCTTATGAACAAGGACATTGTCCTGGCGTCAATCACATAGACAATGGCGATAAAAATCGAGCCTAGTCTTAAAAGTGAAGACTTAAAATACCCGCAATGGAACCAGTTTGGACAAAACCAAGTTCCTTCATGGACAGTATCAAGCTAATTCCGTAGCGTTTATAAGGATGCTTTTTAAGGCTAACTCCTACGTTTTGGGAATGTCACCATAAAGGGACATGCTCGAAGCCATAGAGGGCGAGAAAGGATAAAAATAAAAATAAAGTCAATTAAGACCTTGGTGCTCCTATCCGATGGAATTAAAGACCATCGGGATGTTCCGCGTAATTCTACATCATCGAGTTTGCCATATAGGCGCTGCACATAAGCGCTGCCAATGCGGGGACGAGTCGCACTGTCTCGAGTGGATTTACTTGGATTAAAAGACTCGATCAAGGTGTAAACCTTTTGATCTGTAAAAACCCTAATGACAAGTCCGCCTTTAAAGACTCATCGGTTTTTAAAAGTTTGACCGTTTATAAAATAAACTAAGTCGATCTACCATTTTAAAAGATGTTATGCCATAGAGAAGTGCCTCTAAATTCTTCTCGGCAAACAATCTTCCATTCCTCCTGCTTCAAGCCTTTAATCAGGCGAGCAATTCTCGGTAATGCCTAAGCGCGGGTTTTTACGCGGCATTTTCGATTAATTCCTTTAAAATTGCTTCAGAAAGCAAAGTATAATTTTCTCCCCCTTCCCGGCATATTTTCGCCGTCATCCTCACGTTTTAGTGCAGAGTTGGGTGTCGCCAATAGTGTAGAACCATAAAGGCACAGAACTAGGCTCGGGAAACCTTATTCTGGTATTGTAGGTAAGCGGGGTTTGCACCAGCGCTTATAGTTCCTACAATATTCTTTCACTAAGTAGGGTTTTTCTGCAATAACATATTATAAAGGGCCGATTATCCCCATTTATGTTACTAGCCCGTGAGGGTATAATTTTCCGCAGATGCCATGAGGTTTCAGATGCCGGAACAAAGCCGGTTTCGAGTTCCTCTTCCGAAGGCAAAAAGCGGGGGACTATAGGATTGCTAAGGTAGCGAACCTTGCATAAATCCCGTCCGTCTTATTGGGAAGGACCGCGAGGAGGATGAGAGGTATAACCTTCGATCATCTTCTGCGTCAGGAATCAATCTTGGAGGATTGATAAATGGGATCCATCATCATCGAGTGCCGAAATGGCAACTTTTGAGACGGTTGAAGGTGCTTTGATGCTAACCCTTCATTTCGGAAGGCGCTTTAATGGCAAATGTACCAGCTAACCCTTCACAAAATATAACATACTTCAGCCGATAAGTAGACGCGTAACGCTATTTGCCATGTCCAAAAGGAGCAAAAACTTAAGATACACCATTCATTCCGATTTAGGAGTGATTTCACGAAGAAACTCCCCCTTACTTCCGATATGGTAAGTACTGCCAATTAAGGCGACGGAGTGGTGTTCAGTTTTGAATTTGAACGGCAAAGTCTACGGTGAATTTAAAACATGAGTCTAATGCAGCCTAAATAAGGCGCAAAGTGCTTCATCAATTGCGCAAAAATGCAGCATATGAAAATACCGAACCAAAGTTCGAGTAAGTAAGCACTGATGCAAACGCAGAGTGCGTTGCATGCTCAAGTGTTCGAGAATTCGTGAAAAGGCATATTTCTTCAGCAGGATTATAAAAATTGCGAAGAATAACCTAATCGGCGATATATTGTCTCTCGAGATGGAAAGACGCAAGTGTCTGCAATTTCTTGCGACATCATGCTATAGGTAGGAATAAATTCCAAAAGAATGACGTTTGTGGTGAGGTAAAAACCTTCTAACCAAAAATGTTAACTCCCTTAAAGTGCTGAGCGTCACCTCGCACTAAGGTTATTACCCTTAAGGGTTCCCAATCGAAAGAGAATCATTGATTCAACGTCTAGGACTTAAAGTGACCGGTTCAATCATATAGAGATCCGATCTTAAGACTAAGATAGACATTTCCATAGAGGAAAGTCGTTAACTCTTACACTTCTCATACTTGGCAGCAGAATGAATGCGCTCATATATTCAAAGTATATAAAATACAGTGGAGTAACTAATAAAATACTAGCTTAACTCACTCACCTTGCAGCATATTGACACGCATTGGTTACACTGTTAAGAGTTTTATCTTTGTCTTAGGGGCCCAAGAAAACTTCGTCGAAGTCTTTCCCAAAGTTAATCAATCCACAAGGGATCGAATTCCACAGCCTTCCGGCCTGGACTGAGGGTCTGACATGACAATGTCATTGGCAATTAAGCCGATGTCCCTGACGAAATCGTAGATTTCTTCGTAAAAGAATGAAGGTTATCAAAGGATTAAAGGATGGATGGCGCACATAAAGTGCATGCCTGATCCGTTCCTGCTGTCAATTCCTGCAGCATAATTAAACGCGCGAGTCACGACTTAGTGTAATATGCAGATCAAAGTTTGCAGCACACGAAGTGCGCAGAGATTATGATCGCATCCTTTGAATAAGCAAATCAAAGAATTGCAGCGTGTTTAGACGCGCGACATCAATGATTGCAACCTTCTTCTCATCAACCTAAGGCATTCCTAATGACCAGTCTGCAACGCAAAGCCTGCGATCTGAAGTCAGGAAGCCATCCTTCCGCTAACAGCCAAAAAGATGGTGGCACTCATGCCGAAGTTACCATCAGAGCGCTTGTTCAAAGTGAACAGCAGCATCTGATTAAACTGCATGACGTAGAGATGCCTAATCAGGGAGCTTATCAGCCTCACCTGATTAAAGGGGTTTGGAACGGTAAAAACCGTGCCAATGGCCGTAAAGACGTAATGTGAGCGGAGGTGGGATGTTTATCGGGAGATCGATAGCTATCTAAGGTAAAAAACCGACGGCAAAAGCCATGGTATACCTGACGTCTCTGGCACCAGTGGAAAAATCGTCATAAAAGACGAAAGAGATCTAAAGAAGTAAAAACTTCATTTAGTGTCAGTGACTGGCAAGACGGCCGTCAACAATGACATTCCACAGGCCTTGAGGACATCGTAAGATGCTAGATCTAGGCGGGGATAAGCTAACTAAAGCGTACAACTTTTTAATAAAAGTGTAAAAAGGTTTGGAGAGTCAGACCGACAGTGTTTGTCCTACACTGTTTAAGAGTAAAAAGCAGCCACAAGGGCGCTACTCAACGGTGACATCAAACATGCAGCGCTAAGCTAACATGCTTTTTATCCAATTTCCCAGATATGCAGCTCAAAGCTCACATAAATCCGGTACTAGTGTCAACATTCACGTCGTACTCTAAGTACAGCACGCAAATAGACTAATTAAAAATAAATCGTGCTGTGCACAAGGCACTGCAGCATGTCTAAGCCTCAGGGGCGTTATGCGGATTTGGAATGATCGCAGCGATTTAATCAATGTGTATATTTATTGCAGCGGATAATATGCGCAGAAATTAATTACAACAAAGATAATTACATAGATCAACTAATCGCAAGGTTATAGCTCTAGATCGGTCCGATCGCAGCATGTAACGATGCGCGGATCGGTGATCACACAAAGATCGCAGCGTGTAAAAATGACGCGCAGATCGATGGGAGCAACCTGCAGATTAGGATCGCAGCAGATAATACGCGCAGATCAAAATCGCAATAAAAAGAGTAACAACGATCGCAGCGGATAAAACGCGCAGATCGATAAACTATCTAATTAAAGAGAAAGAAAGAGGGTTGCAGCGTGTAAAACGCGCATCCCGATTACCGCAATAACTTTGAGAGAGATCAACGAATGCAGCGTGTAACAACGCGCAATCGGATCACCACCTCGTTGTCCAGATAGTCGGAGATCAACCACCTCCTGAGCTAACATCGAGGTTTGCAGCCAGTTATGGCGCATGTTACGACGAGCTACTAAGGAGGGTGGACCTCGGGGCCCATAACCTGTCGAGGGCGGCAAATGCTACTACAGATGCACAGCGGCATGACAGGGTTAAAGCAACGTAATATTCCAGTAGACTAGAGAGTACGCTACAAAAGTCCAGTGTATACGAGTTCAGTAATCAGAAATAAAAGCTAACCGGTAGATCGAACGAAGAGTGACTCGGAGTGAGTCTTAGTGAGTCAGGAAGAGACCTCTAAATAGAGGTCGACAAGTGGGTAGGAATAATACAGAAAAAGAAAAGCGGTACTGAAAGTAAGAGTAAAAGATAAGAATGACAAAAGGAGCATACGAAGTGAGTGTCCTTCGTACCAGGGGCGAAAAAAGATGTTGAGTAGGAATAGAAAACGAGTAAGCATATAGCGTAGTTGGCAACAGATCCGTTACAGCTAGTCACATAACATCTTCAACTTACGAAGAACCCTGCACAAATGGTTGATTTAACGTTTGAGGTTCCTGCAGCTTTGCCAATCTATAGTATTAGATAATAGTGAGAACGACATAAACAACTATTCAGCGCCTTAGCTACTCACAAAGATGGAGCGTTCTTCAACCTCTCAACGAGGTGGTCAATCCCCGACAAAACCCTGCCAAACACCTCCGGCAACTTCTCCTGTTTGTTCAACGCTTGGGCACGCAAACCGACTCTAAGTGCCCAGAGCACGTGCGAGAGCCCTTGTCCATTTGGCCGGAACCAGGGTCGAGAGAGAATTTCCTCGTCGGTCATGTTTGCGACACTCTCGAACTCCAGTTGTTCTAACCAAGTTAGGATCGAATCACCGTGCTTGTCCAGGAAGGGGTTGTCGATCTGCACATATTGTCCGCTATTACACCCTTGGGCCCAAAGAATGACCGCCTCGGGTGCTTCAGGAAGCTCGGGTATGCTAAAGGTTGATTCATCAATACCTTTCAACAAAGAGTCTACCCCATGAACACCCTTTACAGTGTTCTTATACGACTCCCGAGCGTTGACAGGTAGGTCGGAGTATTTTTTTGAGACGTAACTCTCTCGCGCTATGCTTTCTAGCGGATCTGGCACTCCCCATGGCCAAGGGGAATGTTTTCTCAAACGGGTCCACCTAGAAGCCTCCTTTGCAGGCGCTCGCGCTCGAGCTCGTTTGCCAGTGCCAGCTTTCCCGTCGTCGCCGCATTTTCGCAATTCGTTGGCTTCTCTCTTGCGCTTTCGTGCTACCCTCTCTCGTCGCGACGGGCTACCGATAGCAATCTTTCGAGGTGGGCCCGGCTTGGGTGTCCTGTTGCCTAAAGTTGTTTTTGGGAACTCTTGCAGGCCAGGAGGGGCGTCTGAGACAGTCGACTGCTGACCGGAAGAGGGAAACGCGGGATCTGGTGGTGCGGGAGAGGTGGATAGATCACCCCCTTGAGGACGGGGAGAATGTGGAGGGGTTGTGAGGGGGCTTGTCACTTCACCATGAGGAGTCGCCCCTTCATGCTCGAATGACTGGATAGAGGATTGCTGACTGGCACCGCAAGCATCTGCTTGTTGATCCGCAGAGACGAGTGTCTTACTTGCCTGAGCAGAGGAGGTATTGGTATCGTGGTGGATAATAGACTCGTCGGATGACGACCCACTGGAACTCTCCTCGTCTTCGTCAAGTCGGTGTCTTGAGATTCGAGTTGCCGAGCATGCGGAAAGATCGGAACGTGGAGATCTGAGGACCCTGTCAACAAATACGACGGGAGTGTCTGTTTGTTCTTGTAACTTGAGAAGATGATTATACCAGAGCCTCAGCGGTCCGATTTTCATCCCGTCGATGGGACCAATCTTGAGCCCATCCGGAATACATTCCTTCGAGTTAAGAAACCAGGAGTCGACCCCTTTCTCGGCAAGTTCGACCCACTGAATATGTCCACCTGGCGTCCTAAACCCACCGCCTTGCCACTCTAAAGTATTCCTTTGAGATTAAATCTGTCGACGTGATCATGATGATGCGTGAACTCACCGCCAACAGAGTTTAGAAACTCCCGAATCACTCGGTATAACACCTTCTGGGTGGACCGACCCTGGTCGGTCGGAAGACGAGGTGGATCTACTTCAGCCCCATCGTGGTTGGGGGCTAAGCCCAATCCCGTTCCTGAAGCAATGTGAGAAAAAAAGACTGCTGATTTAGTAGTTAACGAACCTCCGGGTTCGGCCAGGGCCTGTATCATTTGACCGGTAAGCTCCTCCATCTGAGATACCGCCTCGAGCGCACCACCCCCGATCGACCACCTGGGCATTTTACGGAAATCAAAGGTAGGAGCATGGTCATCCCTCAACCATATCATCGCACTCCATAGGTTGACGCCATAAAATTTATTGAGAGCTCGGGCAAAGTGATCGTACGCCCGTCCCGCTGCCTCCATGCGTTCCCTGTCAAATGGATCTTTGTGTTAGTTTAGTGACAAAGAAGAACATGCAACCTACTTACTGTTCAGTCAGTCTTGAATCGAGGTTTCCTGCTCGATAGTCGGCAAGGTACTCTTTGTATTCCTTTATTTTCTCCGGGCTATCCCTCCGAATTTCTTCTTCCATCTTTTCCAGGATCGCACGGTGGCGGGTGAGGGCATGTGCTCCGGCCTTAAATGGACTTTGCCGAAGTTCCTGATATCGTTGGGGGTGTTTTTCTTGAATGATCCTGCGAAGATTCAGCTGCTTCCGGATTAGCACACGGGGCATCAGAGTCTGGATCGGCACCAGAGTGGTCGTCGTTTTAGGCTGAAGTGCGGGAGACTTGCTAGGGAGGTCTTTGGATAAAAGCTTGTAGCGGCTGTCATCTTGAAGACTATCGAGAAGCCCTTCGACCTCGGACTTCAACTGGGGAACCAGAGTGAGCAAATGATCAAGTAAGCTGGGCTCTGATAACATCTCTTCGACCAACACCTTCAGACGCTGAAAACATTGTAGGATCATGAGTTCAGGTGAAAAATTAAAGTAGACTCTATTCCTGACCGGGCGTAGGTCATCGTCGAGAAGAGTTGCCTCGATTGTAATTTCACCCTTACTGACCGCGTTGTGGACGTCGAGGTTGACGAGGGTCAGTAGCCTTTCTCCTAGCACGGACAAGGTCTGGAAGCGTTGGTAGGCAAGCAAGAGGAGGGGTTTTCCCTCGAGGTACGAGTATATGCTTTGATCAGTTTTTTCGTCAAAGGAGTACGCAGCACCAAGGGAAGCCATGGCGAGCAGGTGTGGCGTAAGCAGCGGCAACACAGAGTTAGAAAGAGAAAGAGTCATCCCCTTTTAAACATTGTCTCAGTCGGGGATCCCGGCAGAAAAAGCAAAAAAAACACATGGGTCTGATGCGGTAACAGACGTTTGATAAAAAAACAGGAAGGCAATAGGAATCCTTGGATATAATTCTGGCGTTCACATGGACCGCACGGGACGGATCAAATGCGAAGAACTCAGAGATACTGCAGGATCTATGCAGATTTATTAGATCTGAACGTCACACCGATAGAGGTAAGTGGATCGCTTCCCATAAGGTTTATTTGACAAGAGTAAAAATTTTGAATGAATATGAAATTGTTTTTAAGGACAACGTCGCAATTATTCGGTGCAACTGTTCCATGTGAAGGACCGCGCGTTGATCACAACCGTTGATGTCGTACCTTTTAGGTTCTTGTTCGAAGGATCTGTCAGAAGTGAACCAACGATTAGGATATGATTTTGCGCTCAATCGAATTTACCTTTCTTCGAGAATGAACAACAAGTATTTTGTGGTCTATTAGTAAAGTATTAAATGTTGGTAGCAGATCGTACTGTAGTCGTCAAAGGAGTTCAATTCGAAAGGTGTAGCGGAACTTGATTCAGACCAAGATCGAGATGTAGCGCCACGGGTATCAAGGAAAGTAATCTTCTCTGGAACCGCATGAAATTTCCAAGAAAATAAACTGACAGGAATTAGATGACTTCTAGTAAGTTTGATTCTCCAAAAAAACATCCATGCGTGAATCGTGTTTATCAGCTTGCGCGATTCTATTCCGCCGGTTCTCCTTCTGGGACAATTAGTTCACAGCTCAGGCTCATGGTTCTCACGTTCGCGGAGCGGTTCTTGCATCAGGGGCCCCAGAACGACCGAAGCCTCTGGCAAAAGCACGCGTTCAGGTGTGGTGCTTCTGGAATCTGAGAGCAGATTTTGACAACGCATACCCATACTTATCTCCTTATGTAGACGCTAGCCTTGGATACCATTTTTTTTTGGCAATCTCACTGGATGACTGGATGAATTCCCGTCGGAATTAGTCCGAAGTAGAACAAAACAGGAACAATCTAGATTGCGTTTTCATTTGGGTTTTATTTTGTATCAAGCTCCGAGCGGTGAGGTTATGACGACCATAGCTACATACTTTGAATCTATTGGTAGGTTAAGTTTGTATACATGCATGCTGAAAAGAGGAGAACTTTGTTGCATACTACATATCGTTTATACAAAACTGCCCATTTGGTTGTTCTAAGTTGACCACTACTACTCTATTAGTCTCAGGGTCTAAAACACGATAAGACTACTGAGTACTCAAAAGGATGATAAAACGATATTTTTTGTCAGTCTCCTCCTAACACTTCATGAGAGTGACAGTGTCGGAAACACTGATGAAGCTAGGGGGCGTGAAGTGTCGCGGCATCCAAATGGCAAAGGGCCGAAAGCCTCGGCACAGCCAAACACACGCTAGGAAATCAATCCTCCAATCAATTCAAGTTAAAAACTTGGTTCTAGTTCGCATATCTTATCCTTACGGAAAGTTGTCAAGTGAGATCTCGAAAACAAGGCATCTGAGGCCGGCGACTACATAACTAATTGAGGATGTACATTGACTGGAACAAAAGGTAAAATATACATTAAATTCTGCTCTCAGAAGCGTGGCATGAGGTCGGCATCCCATTTGAACGCGTGCTTTTGCCAGCAGCCTCGGTCGTCTTTGGGCCCCTGGTGCAAGAATTTCTCTGCGGGTGTGAGAACCACGACATGGTCCTGTGAGCAGATGCTACCGGAAGGAGAACCGGCGCATTTGAATCGCACTCGGTATACACCATCCCCGCACGGAGCACGATCCGTCAGGGTGAACGACTTGACGGTGCTACATTGAGTGCAGAAATTGGGTTGTTCAAGTCCCCACGGTCTCCGAAAGGCATGGGTCCATACATACCGGACCGCACTAGAGGATGGGCGGCCGTCTGGTGTTTGACACGAACTGAGACGGAGGATTCGAGTGTGCATCCCTAGACACACTTGTTCTTGCAAAATGTGCATGACCCCTTGATCCACATTGATGTCATGAAATAGCACCCGCTCGACAAATTGCGAGACAAAATGAGCAGTCTTGGCAGGCTGAAGATGAGTGGCAGGGAAGAGGAAGATGTTGTTGAAAATATGACTGAATGGGGTTAGTTTGAGGATAGGGAAATTCTAGAGTTAGTTGACATACCGGGCGGTGAGGTCGCACAAGTAGTCGTAACCGGTCTTTGTAAACGGCTTAGAACCACATACAAGCATGAAGAGATGGGATTGCCTAGATCTCAACCAATCGCGGAAACTGGCCGTCAACAAGGTGTCGAAAACCTGGAGTAGAAGTCAAGAATGAGGTAATTGCCCTTGTAGAGGAGATCACTTTCTTACGACGTTAAGCCGCTCAGAAGCAGCACCGTTGGGCGCGTAATGCAGATCGCCAGTATACGGATCGGAATGAGTGACCAAGAGGATAACGACCTCATTGATAGCCATACTAACAAACAACGGTGAGCTGTTTATAAATTGAATGAGGATATCTCACCTTTGCAGCGCGTTCATGGTGTCTATCAGTTGGCGAGTGTACGCTTCCATTCCAGTGGCCGTGTTGAAATCAAACTCGATGAGGGATGTTACGAGAGGTTTGGCCTCCGAGGTCGTTGTAGAAAGAATAGTTGGTGGGCGAAGCCGGTTTTCGAGGACTTCTTGGACTGTAACCACCCCTGACGCATAGGCGGCTGCGTGTAACGAAGTGACACGAAAGGGAACCTCAAGATCCTCACTACTCCCTGCGACCTGCAATTGGATCACGCCTAAGCTAGTTAGTTTGAGCAGTCGAAAGAAACTAAACTCTTGGTTGCGTATCGAAAGAATGACATCGGTAACGGTGTGGCCATTTCCATCATAAAATCCCTGTCCGGGAATTACTTCAATTACAGAGCTCTAATGTGAATGGATATGAGTGGGTACTCACTCCGTATGTAAATTGCGACCTGGTGCTCGTCTCTTTGTGTCGAGCAAATTCGCAGGACGGACACAAAAACGACGCCCATGAGGGCTTGTCAACCTCTTCGTCCACCAGTTCCAGACACGCGCCAGATCCTTCGGGGCCGTAGCACACAATGTGCGCGCACGCGTCGCAAGTCGCCTTGGGCATTTCCGTATTGTCATTACACCCCCGACACCACTATTCACGTCACAACCATGATCCGACATTGACGCGACGAAAGACATTACCTGAACACCAACGGGAGAAAAAAAAGCTATTTGTTCGGTGCGGGAATCTGGACTGTTCTCTTCTTCGGACACAGTGACATCGGCAGGCTGTTTTTCAAGAATGAATTGGTGCTGAGAATGCTAATGTTTATGGGCATACCTGTTTTCGTTTCCGAGTAGAGGGACCGTCGAGTGTCGTTGGCTCATTCACCTCACCACTTCCAAGAGCCTTGCGTGGAGCAACTCCGCTGGTGCTCTTGCGGACCTTCTGTGAGACTCTGCGACCTTTTTTTTTGGCCATACTTCGAACGTCAAGGTGACAGTAACAGAATTGAACAATGTCCCTCACGTGACGTGACAATGCGTGGCCATATGTGCGGTGTAGGTGGCTGTGTGATTAGTGATCATTAGTCACCTGCTTCGCCCACCAATTTGAAGACGATGGTCTACTTTATTCGTTTAAAATTTGGCGCATTCTGGATTGAGCTGACAACAGCTCTACTCAGCAGCAATTCAACGACGGATTATCCTGTCCCCCATATTTTCTAGCAATAAAACATACGAGACCAATTTGAAGGCTTAGGCGAACACCCCGAATATGGGCAGGTTTACTTAGTATTAGTATTTAACTTCTGATTTCGTCGTTAATATTCCCATCGATAAGACCATGATTTTGCCACCGCTGAATACTACGGTATTCTCGAAAAGATATGCAAACGACAACAATGCACAAATCCACATTTTCTCGTGGTTTCTCAAGCTCAGCAACATACAACACTTAGGGCTTAGATACAAGAACATCCGATGGCATCGGTACAAGAGGAGGAACTACGGAGAACATTCTCGTGAGATTTGCATCTACTAAATCTCCATAGTATAACAAATACCATCGCAGGTATGTTGAACCAAGCAAACCGCGTTCTCGTTGCTGCTGATTTGATTGTCCAAAATCCTTATGGGGAATGACTGAGTTAAAGTGTGTAATTCACACAGGTATCTCGGAGATTGGACGAGTCGGAGGCGATTGTCTGTGCACTCAAGGTACAGGTTTTCTCAGTATTCTTCCACTCAGTGGCGCTTTCAAATATGTTACCCGGAGACGCTAAAAAGGGTATGTACATATGGACGCTGAATTATGACCACAAGGTCAGTACTATTATTCATGAGAACGGGAGATGAAATTTCCCATCGAGAACAGAACAGGTGGACTCTGAAAGGTAAACTGGTTAACAAGGTAAAAAGTTTGGAGATGGAGGAGTAAATTTGTGGATTCTTTATGCCCCCCTACACCCAAGCAACTCGTCGCGCAAAGTT
Source organism: Dendrothele bispora CBS 962.96 (assembly GCA_004369135.1). Classification (NCBI taxonomy): domain Eukaryota; kingdom Fungi; phylum Basidiomycota; class Agaricomycetes; order Agaricales; genus Dendrothele; species Dendrothele bispora. The sequence continues at coordinate 25,237 of ML179043.1, forward strand.
TGGGGAGGCAGCGGATTTTCTCGACGGTGATCAGGCAGCAGTTCTTCGGCAGTTGGATGTCCTAATTGCTGAGGAGCTGATCTCCAAGGGATGTTCTTTGCCCGTGATCTCTGAATCGAAATGTGTCTCCAACAGACATCGAGTCCTGTTGAATGTCGCCATTGGGGACGAAAATTTCGGCTGTTGGTACGCCGAGGTGAGCCATGCAATCGCTAACTGGATCTCTCTTTGTACTTTTGCTAAGGTAACCTAGGTCATACGTTTTGTGGACGGTGATGCCCATCCTGTCACCGTGACAAGCTACTTGACACACCCGCAGGATTGGCATGACCGTGTCTTGAAGACTCCTCGTATCCAATATCCTTTGGCCTTGCGCCGTCGAGTAGCTTGGGACCACAAGACGCCAAAACCACTTGGTCTCCCCAGTTCCTTTGTACGCAAGTACGGAGACAGGTACAACGACATTCACTTTGCTCAAGTATATTTCTGAGACTGACTATCTTGACAACAGGAGAGACAGGTTCGAAGAACAATTAGTGTCTCCTAATTGGAGCTATCTGGACTCACCGTGTAGGCCATTCATCAAAGGTGTGAAAACTCCTCTTGAGCGTCAAAGGTTTCCCGAAGGGAGTCATCAGCCCAGACCTTGGTGGTCGGACATTCGACGCGGTTTCCGGGAGCTGAGAGAGGCTTCACCGGCAGCGCGCGCTCGGAGCACTCGTCATTCTTGTTCTCCTCGGAGGCGGGGTCGCTCTGACTCTCGGTCTCATTCCCCAAGGAGAGGACGTCGGGCGAGCCGATCACGTTCTCCAAGGCAGGGAAGTCCTCGACACACCAGTCCTGACTCGCGTTCATCTTCCCCTCAACGAGCTCGTAGTCCAGGCCCGAACTCCCAAATGCAGTCTGACACCCCTCGACGATACTCCAAAAATCGAAGAGAAACAAGTTACAGGAGGAATCCGTTCAGAACATCTCCCGTTACTCCGGGTCAGCATAGTTCGCCGGTCAGTAGTCCAATCCGTTCTTCTCCATCCGATCGTGTTCGCAGGAAGCAGCAGGCGGCTTCTAAGAATCAAGTCGGAAGTGCTTCAGCTCCCTCTTCTGCTAAGTCAGGAGCAAGTGGCTCGTCATCGAACAATACTGCTGATAAAGATAAGAGTATGTTTGATGATCATGGTTCAAGTTGCGAATCACGCTGACCTTGCGGACTAGCTTATAAAAAGTCTCCCATGATGGAACTCCCCGAGCTGGATTCCTCGGACTCTGAACTTATCACCATGCAGCAACTGGCGGAGGAGTATAGGATGTACTCGGTTTTAGCCTTATTTTGGCTAGAGGTATGCCGATCGTCGATCAGTGAGCTGTATTTTCACGTGGATTCTTTTTTCTTGCAGGAGGGAGGTTATCCAAAACCGATGTTGATGGAAGTAGAGAAAAACAGAACAACCCTCGGAAAACACAAATTGCGGCTTGGAGAGATCGGAGTGGAGTCAAATATGCCTTTGGAGGTGTTTTTGCGAGGATCCTGGAAGGGTGTTAAGCATGGGGATGAAATTGTGTTGAAAAAGGGGCATAGGGCTTACTTTCGCGTCAAGGGACTGACGAGCGGTATGGAGATGCCCATTGAGGAGATGATCATCGTTTCTGACACCGATTGATCGAAGGAGTGTGTCGATTAACCTTGTTTCAAGGCCTGATATTCAACATATCAGTGACTACTTATGCAACTTAGGCAACTATTCCAATTGCTTGTTTCGAGGCCTGATATTCAACATATCGTGTAACTTTTCAATTCCTGCTCGTAGTAATAACGTAGTTTCAAATTAGAGTTTAGTGTGGCATCAATCGGAAGTGTGGCAACTTGAATGCCGGCTTTTTTCGTAAGCGAGATGCCGAAAGTGCCGGTGATTAATTATAGGTATATGGTCATCCGAGGACTGTAGTCCGGCCGCCGTGCAGAGGGAATACAAATATGAGCCTTTCTGACTTCGAAAACAGGTTTTTAAACACTGACCGTACCGTCAACTTCCTCCCAACCTTCTCCCATGGAAACGGATGATAGTGTGAACGCCTCTAGCAGCGAGAGCAGTGCTCTGACTGATGGGGATTGGTTTGCGTCGTCTACTAAGATCCATCCCAGTTGGGACTGGGTGATTGACCCTGATGCGCAGATCCCTTGGTAAATATTTCGGTCGTGTTTGTTTGATTGATTCTGACCCATCTCAAGGGAGACTTCCCAATTCTTTGACAGGCCTGTTGATGTGCCTTCTGAGCGTTCAGAGGCAAAAAAATGGCTACGAGGTCTGTTGGGACGCGGCAGCGGAGGCTGGGATAACGAGTATTTGGCAACGGATTACATCGATGCCCTCAAAGACGCGGTCCTAATACGCCGGGACATTGTTTCGGGCCAGCTGGTCTGGGACGGTCCCTCTGATCCCTTGGCTGATTGGGAAACCGAGGAATGGTGTCGAATCCAAGGTGAGAGATTCATTCGTACATTTTTCCGCTTGTAAACGACAGCTCAATGCCAATTTGCTCGACAAGTATCCCGGATTTTCGATCCGGACTTACCGTTACCTCATCACAAAATTTGCCAAAAGCTTTTAGGGGGTACAAGGTATCATTATTATATCAAAGCATTATATGAGAATGAAATATGTCCAAACTTATTTTGGATGGTTAATGAGGACTTAAGAGGTGTTTGGAATGATAATGAACATTGCAATAATTCAAAATCCTTTGACAAGAATATATGCATAGATAAGAAAGCCAAAATTAATCTGGTTGAATTGTGAGACAAAACAATATCCCTGGAACTATTTTGAAGTTATTTCAAGCTCTCAGAAGACAACAAAATAATAATATGCTTTATAATCCATATAGTAATTATGAAGGCTTATAAGTTTCAAAGTTATCCTGACAATTATATATCTACCAATTATTCCAATCATTGTAAGGGAATGCAATTATTTTAGGAGCTTATGAACAGCTTATGAGCAATTGTAAAAGACCAAGAGGGTTTTATATCATAATGATATACTATGAGATCCAATATATAGTACTAGGTGCTCTGATCAATCATCCCAATGACAATATCCAGGCTGACAATAACAGATCTGTTGGATAGATCTCATAACAAACAAAACACATAGACAAAACTCTGTTCATCAAGCTCAATTCAGGGTTTCCAACATTCCAGTCCATGTTTACATCCTGTAGAGATGCAAATTGTTAGTAGATCATTATTATTTGTGAGTTTTATGTCAAGCAAAGGTTCTACAGGAAATTCTATTTCGAAAGTCTGTTTTTCAATTCATCATATGTTAAGGTTATATATTACGATCTATTGAGAATTTTTTTACCTCTTGAAAACTGTTTTCTGATAAATTACCTTGTGGTAGCTGCTCAATAGTAGTTGAGGATGTAGCTTTGTTCCTTGCACTTTGAGGCAAGATAATGCATTCATGATTTTTGCTGGTTCTCGACACCAGCTAGAGACCCCAGGGAGGTATGGATACTTCTGAGTACTCCCAAGTCCACTTGTGTGAGAACTTACAAATACTTCTGCTCACAAGTTGCAAGTACTTCAAGTTGCTCCTAGATGTGGGTTGCAAGTGGAAGTCCAGTCCCAGCCAGACCACCAGTAGTAGTACTTGTGAGGACTTGCACAAAGTCATTGGAGAAGCCAGTGTACCTTATACATCCAAATAATACAAGCACAAGAATTTAAATAAAACAGTTTAACCCCCCAAAAATCATGTAAGTATGTAATTTTACAGCAGCATTTTGGTGCAGAAGTCCTGGTATGAATGTGAGGACAATGGGGAAAGGTATTCCCAGACATATCTATAGAAGCTTAATGTTAGCTGCCCCATCTTTTGGGTTGATCTATTGATTAAAGATCTGAATCTACATCATTTTTGTACAAAAATAAATATAAATCTATTCTTGGAAATAGCAAATCATACAAAAACAAAGGATTAAGTAGGGCAGTTAAAACTTTATAATATAGTATTCTAAGAGATATTGGTTCAACAATATTCCATGAGTTTTATGAATGTCTGATGAAATACATATATTTTTGGAAGTAGATAAGTAATTTGACAGCAGCAGTTTGGTGCAAAAGCCTTTGTATGAGTGTGAAGACAACTGGAAAAGGTATCCTAAGGCATTTCTACAGACCCTTAATGTTAGCTGCCCCACCTGTCAGAAAGTCATTTTCAGGCTGGATTACCTGATCTCAGAGAGACAATTATTTACTTATTCTAATATTTTTCTGATATATTACTGACCTATTACTCTTGATTAATGGATTTCAAACAATAGTAATTAATAGGTTGGAGCCTTAGCACACAGTGACAATAGCAGCTTACAATTTCAAAAATCAAAATTCAAACCACAAAAACTACTATTCAAACTAGATTTTCTTCCCAATAAAGTGGAATACATAATGATATACATGTACAGACTCCCAGCAGAACTGAAGGAAGACTTACTTACTGCAGTCAAAGGCTATTGATAAGATGTGGTTCAAAGCAAGTTAAGGAATATACAGTCCGAACTTGATCCAAACTAGTACTTCCGGGACAAGGAGTGTTGAATGCCCAGGACTGGAATCACTCGGACCATGACTACTGGATGCGTGAAGATGTGACCATGCAAGGTCAGCAGATAAGGGTTTTCCATCCGAAATTAGTGAGAATGGCAAGACATATACAATTTAACCATTTTGAAACATCTGAAAGCTGGCATAGAAGACACCCATAAACATGAGCCTCTGAAGTACAGACCCAATCCACATATCCTTCCAAGCTGCAGCTGCTTCAAGGTCCAGATATCCAATCTAATTTTACAAGTATTTCTAATAAAGATGTTACTATAATCCGTTAATGAAGCCATTCTGATGGAAGAAATGTCAGTCGTAATCCCATAAAATGAAAAATCAATACATTCATGACTGAAAAATAGCAGGAACAAAGTATTGTACTCGTTGGAAGAGGGGAAGATTGTATCGAAAGGATAAACTCGACTGTGTCCCACTCCATGCTATACCTCGCAATGCACTCCACCATGAACAACACTACCAACTTTGTTTCCAGCCTGAACCAAACTTGTGTGGCCTATCCTAAGAGCGTGTACGTTTTCTAAGACAGTTATGACTTAGCACGAGTTATCGCTTGTTGAGTCGAAGTGAGTTTTTGAGACAAGGAGGAAGCTTCAGAGGAGCGCATAGCGAGTTAGGATTCAAGAGCCCGAGAGGTTTGCTTGGCCAATGTTACTGGAGAGGAAAAAGGTGAACGAAGAGGAAATAACGAGACAGGGCCGGGGATGTGGAGGAGAAAAGTTAGTAGCGACTCACTGACAGTTGTGAACCATCCTCAATTAACCAAGTCCCACTCCACTCTATACCTCGGTATATACTCCAACGCTGTTTACAGCCCGAACCAATGGGCCTGATCTAAACTTGCGAGCCCGTCCTTCTAAGAGCGAGTATGGTTTCTTGAACGGTTATATATGCGGAGAGGGCGGTGAAGAAGGAAGTTGGAGGATAGCATGTTGTCCGGTCGCATTGTATTGCTGTTTTGAGCCTCTTGTTGGGAGGTATTTGACGCGCTGAGCCCGGAAATCGCGAGTTGACCGAGTATCTTGATGTGAAGAATAAGTGCAGCGAGTTATAAGGAACGAGCGGGAATACAGCCCGTTGAGCATCTGCGCTGGGCTCTCACCCGGCAGCAAACTCTCGGTCGGGGTTGCGTTCGCATCCAAGGTCGGACGCTCCTGCACGTTGGTCGTTGGAGGTGAAAGGGAACGGTCGTTCTCAGCGGTTGTTATTATTAAAACAAACATAAGTCATATGACGCTTGTGGTCACGTGATGGCGTGAAACGCGTCTTGTGCTTGACACGTCCGCGTTTACTTCTCTCTTCCCAACCACTACCATGGCCGTTCCCCCTCCCTTCATGTCCCAGCCGCTGCGCCGTAACAATGGTCAACGGCAGGCCGCTTCTTCTTCTCCTCCTCAGCCAACGAACTCCACCGAGACGCGTGCCTCTGTCTCACAACGCGACACACGCTCGTCTCCACCACCCTCCGACTCCAGGTCATCCGCTAGGCAACTTTCAGAAGAAGAAGACGTCTGCGCTGGCTCAAAACGCGTGCATGCGAATAGTGGTGGTCAAAGGAAGCGTAGGAAAAGAAGGTGAGTACATACTATTATGCTTTTATCTTTTGATTTACTGACGACGTGTCTTTAGTGCCCCCGAAATGGCTAAGTATATGCACGCCGCTCAATGGCATTACTGAAAGGTGTCACCTCAGCTCCCTATTTCCACTGCCTTTTGCGTCGCCCATGCTGTTGATGACTCGGACGATCCTTTTCTCGAAGATAGGTAGGTTTTTTTCCACATACAGCCGTGTCTTTCTAATACACGCATTCTCAGGTCTGACGATGAGGTTTCTTGGCACTTACATGCCTATAGTGCTCTCCTTAAACACGTTCCAACATTCAAGAACCCTGTCAATAGTCTCAGTATTAAAGATACGACTGAGAAACTTGAACTGGGTATATGCGCTTTCTTTTTTTTTTTGCTCATAGTGCTAATTTTCCGTTAGCTCGGCCGTCTTCCCTCTTATGACCATCATCCGGTACATCACTACCAACTACACCTTTGCTTCTCTCTCATACGATGGAACTCAGACCGGCATTCTGAAAGGGTCCGCTCGGAGTTACACAACCTCGTCAAGAGCCTCAATGCATTCCAGACCCGTTCCTCCCTTCATGTCCCAGCCGATGCGTCGTAACAACGGCCAAAGGCAGGCCGCTTCTTCACCTGCCCAGCTAACAAATTCCTCTGAGACGTGATCCTCTGCTTCACAACACGACACGCACTTGTCTCCACCACCATCCGATCCTAGGACATATGCCAGACTGTCGTCTGACCAAGAAGATACCTCTGCCGGCTCGAAACACGCGAATTCAGGTAGTATTGAGCAACAAAAGCGGTGGGAAAAAAAGCTAAGTACTAATACACTTTTATGTTTCGATTTTACTGATGACGTGTCTATAGTGCGCCAGAAATGGCGAAGTATATGCACGCGGCTTAGTGGTATTAAGTACCAAACCGTGTCACCTTGTATCCCTATTTCCACTATCAAAGATATGTAAGTTTTTCGTGCATATATTTTGGTCCTTCTAACATACACCTGTTTTCAGGTCCGACCAGGGGATTTCTTGGCACGTCGTCACCTATAACATTCTCTTCAAGCGCGTGTTGGGCTTCAAGAACCTGGTGGAAAATCTTAGGAGTGAGGATATGGCTTACACCCTTGATAATATGTTGAACGCGCTCTTTTTCATTCTCACCTTATAGCTCTAATGTTTTATTATGTATTTTAGTATCATTACTTTGACCCACTGTAATTACTTGTACATCTCAATGTTAATTATACTTTTTATATGCATCTTGAACCATGAATGGATTGGATAATATTTTGACTCTTTTAAGTTCTGCCATTATTGCAAATCATTACATCCCTCAAATATACTTTGAACATTCTATGTCTTCATAATTGCTGAGTTGATTTTGAACTTTATATGCAACTATGATCCCCAACATGACTTTGAATCTTATATACAATTATAATCTTCATTGTTATTTGGATCCTTATGTGCACTTGTAATAGCTCAAATTATGTTACAGACTATATGTAGAGACTTTATTTTAGATACTATAATGATGGAAAGAATTATTTTTCTTACATTTAAAATAATAATCCTGATTTTCAAAAATAACTCTCTACATTGTATGTACTTATGCCAAACCACGCAGCGGTATGAGCCTATGGAACACATGAGCATAGTTCCGGACCCTATACCGCATTAGGGTGGTGATATATGCCATATATGGCCACATAAGTTGTGGACAAATTTCGTGATGCTACGTTTTCTGCGATGGATGTCATTCGGCGTCGTGTAGACTTCTTTCGACAGGCTGGTAATCTGATCGACAGGGTCGAACACAGCCAGTGTACAATCTGGCAGCTTGCACGGGCCCGCCAAGAGCTCAGTCCTGATCACCCAGTGGCTGGCTTACTCTTTTTCCTTCGCATTCAGAAGAATGAGGAACGAGAAAAATTACAAAAAGAAGTAGACCGAGCATGGTCAGTCGTCTGTGCATTGTACTTGCTTTCCGCTGTCACTATTCTCTACGCAGCTTAGTGAATACTAAGAGAATGGCTTTTGATTTCCCTCCTCGAGTCTGCATCGCTAGTATACAATAAGTTAATGGATCTTTTTGCTTGATCAGTGACTTCGGACATTCGGACATTCGGCTACATGAAGTGTGTCAACTAAAATGCGGAGTTTGCTAAGGTGCCCCATTGTCTAAGCTACGTATCAAAGTAACGTTGAAAAATAGCCGAAAATATACTATGGCCTGGATTCTACGTAGAAAAGCTCTTGTTCGGCACTCAGATGTGGCGCTCTAGCTTATCAAATGCGTTGACAAAAATCCGAGGGTTTGGTAGTATTTGCATGATTTCCATCTTTTCCATGATCGGATACTGCTACACGACCGTGTCAAGTTGTTGAACCCTAGAAATATCACCAAAAATCCCTTCTCATCTGTTTGTTGTTGGGCATGTAACGGGCAGATGTTTGAGGAGCTAGGATCTATGTGGGAGTTATTTTTCCTCCATCGGGCTGTGTATGACTTATTGTTACCGTTTCATGTTCCGACGGCTTCTAGTGGGTTCGGTTGGCCCTCATTGCTACTCATCCCTTTGTTTGCGATCTCATGCTTCGCCATAATCCTTCATCACTCAGAGATTCGATATTCTCCTCCCACTTTCGTAATATTTTTTATTTGTTCTCCCGGTTGCAGAACAGGGGCCCAAGGTGTACACGCTATACTTACAAGATACACTAGAGGAAGTCCTCTGTAGCGCAAACGATCAGAAATCCATTTGAAACTAACATATGTACAATAGAAGCGAGAAGATTTCGCCATCCAAATGGGTCATAGATGACATCTTCCGGATAATAGGTTTTTCCCTCGAAGTAGGACGTCATCCAGCCCGAAGCCCTAAATCTATTATCGTCAGTTCGGAGCCTTAAATCTATCCTAATTCAGTGGTAGATGTTTCGAAAGCATATAGTGGATGATACTCACTCGATTTTATTGCATTTTGACGAGAAATCTCAATTTTGAATACGAATCAGTATGATATTTCAAATGCTTATATATCTATCAACATCCAAATCTCAGTACCCGGGCTAAAGTGTTAGGACGGCCATGAAATCCGAATTCCGATCTCAAACTCTCGAATGTGACCTTGTTTGGTATCTTGCCGATTGTACCTTATCCTTGTGAATGCGCTAAGACGAGAAAATTGGAGCCCCGAACCAAAAGAAGATCAATCCCTTAGGGTGGAAAGTGTCCCTTGCTACTGTGCGGGTAACGAACAGACTTATTCATGGGAAATTGCATAACAATGGGCCGCCGCGAAAAAAAACTTCATTCAGGTGGACTTCAAAATAAATACGGGAGTCGGTTGAGCTAAGCGGATCATATCGGAAAAATCTCGAGGTTACGAAACTATGTTTTGAAGTCCGCGTTAGTTGCTGTGGCCCCAATTGCCGAATCGGAATCGATTGTGAGCATCGATCGATGGTAAGGGTGGGAAATTATAGTTGGTGCCCAGTTCTGCCAACATCAAATCGCTTTTTTCTCTTTAGGAAAGAGAAGTGTTAATCCGTACACTCGAAAGCTATTAGTACGCTACTGAAAAATCTGTTTGAGGTTTCGCAGTTCGAAGGTCCTGACAGACGTTCGACTTGTGTTCTCACACAGGTCGACAAGAAGTTCTCTAGCCGACTCTTCAACTCCGATTGAAGTTCTGTGATTATATGGGGTACAATGTGGTCATTCAGTAGTGATCGACAATCCTGCGAAATTGTGACAGGAAGGCATTACCGGCTAAAACCTCCGAACATGTGTCTCGATCAAAAAGATATCTGGGCAGAAATTCATTGGGGCTCTCTGTACCGTTCACTCTGCTTGAAAGTTGGATCAGAAAAAAATGGAATAGACCGCATCTGCAATGGGAAAAAAATGGAGGCTCAACGATACTTAGTTTAAGAAATGGCCTGCGACTCCACTCTGGCGGAGTTTGAAGTACACGTGGGTTCCAATTATATGGTGCCCTGAGATGTGGCAACCCTCGAACTCCGCTCGAGTTTCTGGGATGGCTTATCGATTTGTTTAGCATTATCTATAAACGTTCGCTCATACAAATCCGTCGTACGAGGGCTCGGAGATATTACTGTCCACCCCCACTGTGAGAGTCAGGGTTTGAACTTGGCAAGGGTTTGGTAACTACGTTCACTACTTATACTAATTAAAAGTTATGTGATGACAGAGAAGCGTTCGAAGAATCACACCGAATACTTTCGGTGAGTGACGACCCAACGGCAGGAGTTTGAAATAGAGAAGATTGATGGCGATAACCTCTTCCAAACATGTACACTTGAACATGTAATTAATACTCGATGAAGAAATCTTTTACCCTCTTATCAATTCTCTCGCGCCTTCAAGGTCTTTCGAAAATTCGCTCTTCGCTCATCTCATCTCAAGCTTCTACATCGCTCGTTGTCTTCAGTCTTTCATTCCATCCTACAATTTTTTATTCCTCCACGATGACTGGCCCAGCTGCGACCATGGATAATACGTGAGTACTGTCACCTCTCTAGCCACCGACACCAATAACATTGCATTCTTAGGATGGGAATTGCTCTCGTCAGAGTGGTTGTTGCTGCATCGTGAGTCATCAAGCATTCTAAGTCTCTAGACTCGTTTCAGCCGCTGACACTGCGCCATGTTCATCTAGCCTTCTGGGGAGTGTGTACTGTTCTCTTCGTCACGGATTTTCTCTGTTGTTAGCTCATCACGACTCTAGTCGGTTGGCTTCAAGCCTTCTATTACTATATCAACTACCGTGGGGATCCCAAGTATCTCCGATACGGAGTAAGTGGCTAGTCACAACTTTCACTAACTAGGTATCATTTGGCTCATATTTATTTAGGTGTTGTTCGCAGTCGTCTTCGACACCATTCATCAAGCTCTTATCACGCACACGGGTATGTACACACCACCTTTAATGTGTACCAGTACATATGTCCATTTCAGTTTACGTCTATCTGGTTACGAACTATAACAACAACCGGTTCTTGGGTGAATGTGTTTGGTTCGCTTCGTTTACCGTTACTCTTTTTATTATTAGCTGACTGGCATTTTTTTCGCATTCAACAGGAGCCTACTCGTGAGTGGAACACAGTCTTTGTCTTCACTTGATAGTGTTGATCTTGTCCGGGGATTTCACTGTAGGCCGAGGTGCTCTTCAATGTAAGTTAATCTCTCAATCATCACCTGGATTTCGTCAGGCTGACACTTGCTCATACTCAGGGTTTTAGTGCTTTCATTGTCCAAAGGTAAGGATCTGCTTTCTATACATCATCATCTTTAATTTACTTTTTCGCAGCTTCTTAGCAACTCGAGTGTGGCATTGTATGTCGTCTGCCTTTTATCTACATACATCTCGTACCCCCTCGGGGGTTTGTGTCATATAATAGCAATGTCACCAAGGTTGTGCTGACGCATGACCTGGACTTCTTTTCGCATTTAGTAAGTAAAAACATTTATCTTACTGGAACAGTGGTGAGTAGAAAAGGTTTCTAGTGGTTATTTGAGTATCTTGAGCGCTGAAAAATTACACAGATGGCTCTGGTGCTTGGAGAACTAGGTAACCCCACTCTTGTATTCGCTCGCCCATTCTAATCAATGACATCTAGGATGCATTACCATTTTCGGCGTCATTGGGTAGGTGTTTTGCTGAATAGTCACGAGTCTAACCTTAATCATTTATTTCTACTATTATTCTGACAGTCTTGTGAAGATCCATACATTTGACGACCTCAAAGAGCTCCAAGCACTTTCGATCTCTGTCAATGCTCTAGCAGCAATTGGTGACGTCCTGATCGCTTGTTCTTTGAGCATATTCCTGCAGAAATCAAAGACTGGGTTTAAGAGGTAAGATAGCATTGTCCAATCCTTTCTTCGATACGTTATGTTGCTTACCCTCGATGTTTATGTGATACTGTTCTAGGTCGGATACAATGTTACAGAGACTGGTATGTATCCATACGACTTGTCCCTTTTCAGCACGAACATGGAAAAAAAATCCTATTTGTCTTTAGATCTTGTTCGCGGTCCACACCGGCTCTGTCACAACGTGAGTGTCTACGTTCATATCTCAAGTTCAATTTTCAATTGTATTATTCTCTCGGGTATTGTAGCGTGTTTGCGATAGCTTCGCTCGTGTCGGTATGTCAAAATGATCTGTTTTGTCGATATTACCATAGACTCATCAACTGAATCTTCAACACAGATCACCGTTGCCCCGAATACTTTTTGCTATATATTTTTTTTCTTCTGCATTGGTCGATGTACGTGGTGATAATTTCTTTATTCTCTTCGTTATCAGGACACGCTTGCTGACTTGCTAGTTATATATTATGCATGTATATAAATTTGCTCACGACAGTATACACAAACTCATTCCTCGCTACACTGAATGCGCGCCGCGCCATCCGCACCGCAGGTGAACCTGTCAACACGACCAGCAACCTTTCATTCGCCAAGCTTTTTGGTAAACAGACAATTGGCACTGCTCAGGTGGGTTTTTTATTCTGGTTTTTTATCCTCGATGATCTATCTAATGCTCGATAAATTCAAATAGACCCGGAAGACTGATATCTCGATTGTTGAGTTCAACCACAACATCGAACTGATCTCCGACGAAAGTACCCAGGGCAAGAGTCAATTGTCTCCTTGTTTGTCCTCCCCCAGCAAGCAAGAGGGCATCTCTGAAATAGACTCTGAGATGGACGGCCGATCTCATTTTGAGGACGACTACAAGATGGAGGTGAGGGATCAGCAATCAAATGTAAGTGACCTCTTTGCTTTGGCAAAGGAAGGGAGACTGATTACGGACTCTCTTGTTTTACCCGGTCTGCTACCTCACTGCTCGTGTTTCTCCTCCAACGACTTGCCGTGCTATCTTATGTCTTCGTGACATTGCGGTGGTTGCCTGCACTGGATTACGATGCAGATGATTCCACGTGTAAAAAATGTCGGTCCGGTTGTACATATACAGGAGTCGACGACTGGCGTGGTCTGAGTTCATCATTATTGGAAGATAAGGTGTTGGCTGTTTCCGCCATTGTTGCTATGCACTGTGGTTTTTGACCTTGCGTTACTTGTGTCCTGCTTCTTTTCATGATTTGTTTTTGATTACTCCTACTGGCACCGTTCGACTTCACCCTGTTCAGTAAATATTACCTGTCTGCTGGTTCCGCAATACCCTCTCCCTTTTTCACCATTGTATCGTCATACGTTCGATCTGGCATCACCAGTCCCCACTTCGGCCGTTACTAATCATTGTTTACCATGTTTGAACTTTCCCGAAACTTACACAGACCATCGAAACGTAGTTGTTTCCGATCACACCTTCGTATACTGCATACTTAAATACTACCGATTCTTTGTTATTGGTGGCCTCATATTGCTGACAGTAAACAAAGCACACGATGTATTTAGAGGAAAGTAAATTTGAAACAAAAATCGTCGCCACATGCAATTTCGAATTTCAGAGATTGGACGGATGAAGATCCCACAAGAAGCATATATATCCACGCAGTCATCGAATGCAATCGGGAATCAAAACCCTTGAGAAATTGATCCTGTTTTTTGTGTTCCCATGGTTCGTTACCTAGATGTATTGTAACTTCTTCGTCTAGAATTCTTAAGTACGATTACGAGTGAATTTCTGATTTAGGACCAGTCACATGCATCAGTTTTTTTGATACTTAACTAGTCCCGTTTGTTGATTCTTTTTTTATACGTTCTCTACTTGTATCCCCTGCAATGCACACTCGCGTTCGCCATATTGTTCTGAGACCTGGTGAAAGTACGTATACTCTAGTCTATCTATCCCTACCTTTGATTGACCCATCAAAGGTATCATTCTCACAGTTGCATCCTCTGATGCCGACAGTCCTGAGCCAGACCTCTGTCCTGAGTGTGAATCCAACCTTGGCGTGTTTCATGGTCCTCCCCGCCCGAGTACACCCTCTACACCACCACCTCCCTTTTCTACCACTGAGTCAGCTCCCAGTGGTTCTGTGGAAGTCATTCCGCCTGCATTGTCTGCTGCTCAAACCGTGTCTTCGGACATTCACACTGCATCTTTGCCGAGGTTAGTTTTATTTTCTAACTGGATTATAGGACTTACTTAGTAGTTCTTAGGTCTGATATTGTAACTATTCAACCTCCTGGTCTTGAGATCAACCGTGGCATTCCCATCCGAACATCAGAGTTTGTGGCATACAAAGTTATTCCTCACCCTGACGAGCTGGAGCGTGTCTGGCCCTTGGACCACTATGTCAAAACGTATGCGGTGTTTAAAGGCATAAGGGTGGGCATGTTCCCTTCCTGGTAATCATTCTTCTTTCATTCTTGGCACTGTTCTTCACTGATGCTAAACCTATGATTTAGGGAAATTACTCAACCTTTTGTCTTTGCAGTTTCTCGGGCTGATTTTAAAAGCTTTAAAAAGTTTTCCGATGCTATGGTAGAGTATCGTAAGAGGTATAATGGACACTCAATCGTGGCTGGTATTCAGGTACTCGATACCACGGTTTGCAACGATCTCTTCGATATCAACGATAGCCACTATGACTGTGACCTTAAGATTTTGGTCCATCCAGATGACAAGCCCATTGCCGTGCCCATAGATGTCGAGCCTGAGAATGCTCCTCCCCGATTCAACAAGTAAGTCGTATTCTACATTTACTTTCCTTTTCAGCAGTTGAAAGTAATGACTCAATGTAGTGATTATGCCCTTGCCCCGGGTGTCCTTGTCGCCTCTGTTCCAGGCTCCTCCCGGATCCAGTATGGCACTTCGGGTATAATTGATATCTCGGACGAAGATGACTAGGGCAATGGCGGTTTACATGCAGTTGGTAGTATCTCTGAGCTTTGTTTTCCGCACGTTGTTGCCATGGATTCTTTCTCGAAATCATACTTGACAAGCCTTCATTTATGCTGAGCCAGAGAACTGTGTTTCAAAGAGGAAAGATCATAAAGTTTTATTGACAAAGTGCGGGTGGCTTATTCCGAAACTTCATAACACGTTAGTACTCTTGGGCGGAAGAAGACTTTTCCGAAACTCCGAATTTCCGATACCCCTTTAGGGGTTTGATGAACTTCGATCCAAAAAAGCTAAAGTCACGTTTTCGTAATACTGCCCTCGTAATGTCCACACGTTAATAATATTAATAAGCGCCAACCACATTACGCTCTTATTCACGTGCTCACACTGCCGAATAAATAATGCCAAAGCCGGCAATGCCTTCTATTGCAAACAAGACCAGATACATTTCCATTGCCCCTATGTTCACCGCTGCCCTTCTCCAGTAATCCGTATGCTAGTTTCTTTTCGTATGTCTTCAGTTCCCCGTGGGATCGTCTCTTTTTGCCTTTTCCGTCACTCACGGTCAAACGTCTGAACTCCAGTGGGGTCCGATGTTGCTGTGCTTTACATCCCGTTTGATTATTTCTTTCTCAAGCCCGATTCTCCCCTTGTTCGAAGGCTCGCACTCTCGATTTTCACAGTAGATAATGTCCAACGGCACCTCGCAACCTCTATCTCTGCCATCCTGCTTACCCCTTGCTCCATGTCGGCCTGTGTCGGCATTCAGACGCTCCTATTTTAGGTTGTGACCTTCAAACTTCTCTCACCACAGCCGTTACGTTCCTCTTCCAGCATTCGATGTAAAAAGATTTTCAATTGCACTTGAAGGCTACGGGTCCAATATTGGCGGGAGTCTTGTTGTGGTCTGTTTTACTCTGCGCTATGAAGTAGATGCCCAGAATAAGATCGACACTTTTGTACAGATATTGTGTCTGCGAAAGACATTGTTCCCCGGAGGCTGGTGTGTTCTTTGCTCGCCATCACTAAGACCTTGACATTGAAGCTGCTCAGCGGTGAGGGGGAGATGAAAGATGGGCGCAGAAAGAGAATGTGCGTGCAGTGATTTATTCCGAGATAGATAGTTAAATTGTAGAACAGGATTGGTTTGTATGGAGACTATTTAATCAAAGTTAGTACTAGATCATTGCGTGAAACAACAGCAGTGAAAATCCATGAAGCATTCTTGCACTTCACATCAGATTCGGCGCAAGCAAAGTCGGAGCCGACACAGTCGGCACATGATTGTAAGTCTCATTAGCAGCTGCTGAATCAACAGCCACACTGACTGTACAGTTAAGAGATAGAGTCTCCATAAGACTCAAGAGCAGCCACGGGATCCGCTGCTGCACTGACTCTACAGCGAGGAAACAGGGCTACCGTAAGACTCAATGGCAGCTGCAGGATGAGCTGCTCTTATGACTCTATAGCGTTGAATTATGCCGACTAAATAGCAGCTGCGAGGTCAGCTGCTACAGAGACTTACAATGGCTCTATTTCCAGCTGCACAGTCAGTGTAGCAGCTGACCTAGCAGCTGCTATTCAGTCGGCATAATTCACTGCTATAGAGTCATAAGAGCAGCTCATCCTGCAGCTGCCATTGAGTCTTACGGTAGCCCTGTTTCCTCGCTGTAGAGTCAGTGCAGCAGCGGATCCCGTGGCTGCTCTTGAGTCTTATGGAGACTCTATCTCTTAACTGTACAGTCAGTGCAGCCGTTGATCCAGCAGCTGCTAATGAGACTTACAATCATGAAATTATCTGATCAGTACAACAATCAACCCAAAATAACTATTGGTTTCGCACTGCGATTTTGACACTACATTCACAGAATATTCCTTAAGACCTACATACTCAGGGTCACGGAAAGCAGCAGTTCCAGTTGAACATATCTTATGAACAACTTGGTATTTTTGTCTCAAACAAACTGTGGAATCAATCTATAGATCATTTTTGAAGTTTTGCGCAGAAAAGCGGAATACTCCTCGATGGATTCCTTCCATAATGATGGGGTAGCGAATCGAATAAATGTACAGTATAGGGTTATTGGACCGTTACTTTCCATGACCTGACCGAGTATACATGTAATGTATATTGTTAGTCCAGACACTCAAGACTTATTATGACCAAGTTTGATTAGCTGCTCTTATGACTTTATAGCGTTGAATTATGCCGACTAGATAGCAGCTGCTAGGTCAGCTGCTACAGAGACTTACAATGGCTCTATTTCCAGCTGCACAGTCAGTGTAGCAGCTGACCTAGCAGCTGCTATTTAGTCGGCATAATTCAACGCTATAGAGTCATAAGAGCAGCTCATCCTGTAGCTGCCATTGAGTCTTACGGTAGCCCTGTTTCCTCGCTGTAGAGTCAGTGCAGCAGCGGATCCCATGGCTGCTCTTGAGTCTTATAGAGACCTCTATCTCTTAACTGTACAGTCAGTGCAGCCGTTGATCCAGCAGCTGCTAATGAGACTTACAATCATGAAATTATCTGATCAGTACAACAATCAACCCAAAATTCCAAAATAACTATTGGTTTCGCACTGCGATTTTGACACTACATTCACAGAATATTCCTTAAGACCTACATACTCAGGGTCACGGAAAGCAGCAGTCCCAGTTGAACATATCTTATGAACAACTTGGTATTTTTGTCTCAAACAAACTGTGGAATCAATCTATAGATCATTTTTGAAGTTTTGCGCAGAAAAGCGGAATACTCCTCGATGGATTCCTTCCATAATGATGGGGTAGCGAATCGAATAAATGACAGTATAGGGGTTATTGGACCGTTACTTTCCATGACCTGACCGAGTATACATGTAATGTATATCGTTAGTCCAGACACTCAAGACTTATTATGACCAAGTTTGATAGGTAGATTTCTTTACTTTTCGACGTTTACATCATATTCAGCAAGTCCGATCACTCTGAACATACACCGACGAATGCCTAGTCTGACAAATAATATTATTGAGACTTTGTCGCTCCGGCTACGGCAGCTGCTACGCAGTCCTACAAAGAAGTCACATGTGCTCCTGCCGCCGCCGTGCTAGTCCTAATGTCCGTTGACATTAGGACTGCGACTGTGCGGTTACTTAACGTACACATTCTTCAAACACTTAAATATGTGTTACGAGGCCGAATGAAATGAGGACTCGTTATTACTAAACTCGACTTGCGCAAGTGGCTGTGCCAATACCTCATGTCAACTCCATATGGAAATTTCTCCGTACAGACCGTATTGCCGCTTTGTCACCTACAGCCTAAACCCGCGCAGTGTCCTCAATCGAGTATCCCTCGAATAAGTATCTGTCACATTAGCATGCTATTCAAGTACGCCAAAATTCCTCTTCTTTTTACCGTTGCAGCCTTAGTTCAACGCTTGGACCATGGGATTACCGGTGCGCACTCATCCTGTTGTTTTTGTAAACATGGGACTCGTATCTGCCACGCGCGGCGATGGCCCACTTCTACCTTCATATGCCTTGGGATCCCGGGTTCGGTTTGTCCTCTTCCTGCTTGTACGGGAACCAGATTTTTGCGTTACACGATTGCTGCGTGTTGTGCGTGGCGTGTCAGACTTGCGTATGTTGCGTGTCAGACTTGTGTGCCGAGTCACCGTGTCAGACTTGCGTGTGTTGCATGTCGGATTTTCAGAATAAGTAATCTAGGGACTTGTATAGGTCGAAGAAGTTGATTGATTGATGCATCTGACTGAAGTGTGTGTGTACTTCCATATGTATGACAGCGACCATTCTTGAGATCTCCAGGCCGGAGGTGACTATGGGATGTCAATTGAGCCGTAATTTGATGAGATCGATGATAATCGAAATCGGTAATCCTAAAATGAAACATCCATTCTGTCTGGTTTAGGTATTGCGTGACCATTGCTTTTCTTTGAACACATCTGGTGGTCCGGAGTAGTAACGCATCTATCATTACTATCCTCTTTCCCCAGGGGTGACGGGGTATGTCATCCATCTGCCTATTTCAGTGTCAGGCTGAGCCATGTTTGTTGTCGTCAACTGTGTCATTGCACGTGTGTTCCTCTCCTTTGCTATCCTTCTCTTTCACTCTTCGCGTTCGCTTTCGGTTTCGAGTATTCAGTGTTGGGCTGTCATCCTATCATTCGTGAAATTTACTCGTGTATCAAAAGTGAGGTGTGAAGTGATCAAAAAGTAGACTGATCTATCATAATACAGTAAGTACATAGCATATTAGCAACATCAAGCCTCGATCCTACGAGGCATATGCGGGCCCTTGGTATCAAAAAATAGCAAATATACAAACAGTAATATTTAACAGAGACCAAAATATTAACAATGATGATCTGTGGCTAAATCGTCCAGTCTTCTGTAAACACAGTGTTTCGGTGGGCAAGAACGATATCCCATTCATATGAGTCCTAGTATCCTGAGGAGCGGGTGATTCTCCTAATTTTTTGACAACCTCCTGGACCAACTCGTCCATAGATTCAACCAGGGATATACCATATCTCTTGCAGACGATCTGCACATTTCCTCTTCTATAAAATCCCTCTGGGCAACAAACCACCATCTTCCCGCTCTTCGCTAGTAGTCCAAGTTCAAGCAAGCTAATCGGTGCTTTGGTGTCTGGATGCAGATACATCGCGATTACATCTGCTCTGTCCTGACAATCCAGTTCCCACTCGACTTGACCCCTGAATTGTGGGTTCGAGATGTCTTGAACCCAGGAAGGATCCCATGATTCTCGACGGGGATTCAGGACAGTGAGATGGTAGGCTAAATCGAGGTTCGACAGGGTGGAGGTGAGTTTGGCTTGCCAATCCTCGGCTTTTCCCATCTCAATAGATCCAGCAAGGAAGATAGATCTATCGGATATAACGGGTTGTTGTGGGGGCTTGCAGATAGTGACAGTAGCATGGACAGTGGCGGTAGATTCCATGCTAGAAGAGTCTCGAAGACAAACTTGGAGGAGGTTCGGGTATTATCTGATGATACATCTTAATCTCTAAAGATTTATACTGCTGGTGAATTCGGTTCGAAGCTATGAACCAGTTCACTGTTTGATAGCTATTTCTTCAATTTGTGTAAGTATTCGACATCAACTCCGAGCCATCGAAAATGATACGACAGCATGGGCGCTCATACGTGCTCATATATTCGGGAAAGCCTGTTGAACTTCCCCACGCATAACAGCTTGTGAAGAGCACAATGAATATCACGAGACCGACTCGAGGAGGACCGCCCTCACTAACTCGACCGCTGGTGAAGACCCCATTTGGTAAGCCGCGCCGCACGGGCCACAGCCTGTACGTAATAGACACGGATGCAGTATAGCACCAAAATTAGTGCCGGGCCGGGCTTCAAAGCTTCAGAGTTGACTATTAGCTTGGACAGCCGTCACAGCCCTGAAGAAGGTCTGAGAGGATTGTCTCTTTCTTTGTCGACTAATGAAGAGTCTAGTCCATTATGAGTACAAAAGCGTACCTCGCTACTGGTATGGTATTGGTGTATACATACATCCCTCAGATTCAACTCTCATACTTGTCTACATCTGTCCATCTTCCCTCACATGCCCGTTTACCGTTCTGTTCCCATCAACGTCTCCGTCTCCGGTACCGATTGGGACATCATCCATAGGTGTACCCAGTGTCTCTATAAGCTTTAACACCATTTTTCTGGACCTGATACAAACCTCCCCCGCACTTTCCGGAGTTCAACTTCTTCAAATAACAATTTGTTTTACATAGCATCCAAACTGGTAACGAGAAATTGAGGGTCGAGAACCGTACAGTCCTTGCTGAAGATGCCTTTGATAACTTCTTGCGACCACGAGATAATGTTTTGACAGCAAAATCCAATGTGACTGTATGATCGGACTTGCAAATCGTCCTTGATGAGCCCAGCTAAGTAAGAACATGGATCGACTGAATATAATGGTTTTCAAGGGCGGTTGTTGGACTGTAATCGTCGTGGTGGCAGGTATATGGGCCTTTAGGACGATATTAGTAGTGAGCACGATCTAGGGTAAATGAAGAAGTTGATTGACTGGCACGAGACCCAAGTATGCTGTTATATTGATTTCTGAGCCATGATGTTTCCGGCACTTCGATAATTACAAACAACCTACACGTATGTTGCACATCTAGGTGCTTCCCGGAAGCCGGGGTTCAGTTATTGGACCTTGTCCGGTTTAAAAGACTCCTCCTCCTCCTCCTTCCCTCTTCTTAAACCCCTTGAGATACCACACCACCACTACACTCTTCCCCCTTCGCTGCAGCCAACCCCCAACTCAAGCAAAGTGACAGGCGCGTCCGTCTTTGGATGCATATACATCACTATCACATCTGGCTTTTTCTTGACTGTCCAGTTCCCATTCGACTTGTTCTCGGAATGGGATGTCTTCGACCCAAGAGGAGTCCCAGTCTCGCCTAAGAGGGTTCAAGATAGTGATAGTAGACTGAGACTGAGACTGGGGTGAGGGTTGAGGTTGTCGAGTCGAGAACGGCCCGAGAGCGAGAGCTTGGAAACGAATTGATCTTGCCAGTTGTCCTTAATGGATCCGGCTAAGAAGATGGACCGACCAGATATGATGGGTTTCGAGAGTGATTGGCAAAGTGTAATTGCCGTGGTGGTGGTGGTGGTGGTGGTAGACATATGCCGCTTTTTAGATGATATTGGTGACGAGTACGATCCAGAGAGACTTGGATAGGTCGAAACCCGGAACTCGTGGAGACTGGACGAAGAGGTTGATTGATTGGCGCATCTGGGGGAAGTATGTGTGTATTTATATGCGTACATATTTGTATAGTTTGGCGTTGGGAACAGTATGTTGATTTCTGGATCGTGGCGTTTTCGGCGCTTCGACGAGCGTTTATGATGACTTTTTCAATCTTTCCTTTATGTCAGTAAGTATGACATTGACAATGACCATTCTTGAGATCTCGAGGCCGCAGTCGAAACTATGGAATGTCATTGTGCCGAGATCAATGATAATCGAAATCGGTAATCCTAAGATGAAATTTAAACGTTTAAACATTCATTCTGTTTGGTTTAGGTGTTGTATCTCAACTTCTTCCAGTAAGTAGATGCATTCTTTAGCTCGTCGTATGCAGCGTCGGGCTGTCATCCTATCTCTCATATGACAATTTTTACTCGTGTATTAAGTGTATAAAGTGATTAAAAAGTAACTAATCTATATACTACAGCTACTACATCAAGTCCAATCATCAATCATACTATCAAAAAATAGCACACAAGCAGTAACGGAGACCAGAAGCATCACGATAATAGATCGCATTCGTAAAGAGAAATCTGAAGGCCGCTCAAAAAAATGGAAATGGGGCTAATGAAGTTTGGAAGTGGAGCTAATAAAATTTACTAAAAAAACTTATGTTATCCGAGTCTGTGTCGCAGCTCTTCTTGCGTGCTATTCCTTCGACTGGTCATTAGAGCGCGAGGATTTTAGATGGCTCCACCTTCCACAAATTGGAGTCGAGCCTAAAAGATGGTCAAATTTCTCGTTGCATATGCGCTCTATTTTCCTGTGGAGGTTTGGATAGTGGGCCCCAGTAGTGCCTAATGCAGAGCGTGTCGTTTCTAATATGTCGCTGAATGGCCCGGCGATCTGTACTTCTGATATCTCGGTGTGCGAGGATGACATCTCGACTATGTGAGTCTTGTCCGGTGACTCTTCTAGTCTCTTGACAACCTCTTGGACCAACTCGTCCATACACCCGACCAGGGATATACCATATCTCTTGCAGACGATCTGCACATTTCCCCTTCTATAAAATCCTTCTGGACAACAAACCACCATTTTGCCGCTCTTCGCTAGCAATCCGAGCTCGAGCAAGCTAATCGGTGCTTTGGTATCTGGATGCAAAAACATCGCGATCACATCTGCTCTGTCCTGACAATCCAGTTCCCACTCGACTTGACCCCTGAATTGTGGGTTCGAGATGTCTTGAACCCAGGAAGGATCCCATGATTCTCGACGGGGGTTCAGGACAGTGAGATGGTAGGCTAAATCGAGGTTCGACAGGGTGGAGGTGAGTTTGGCTTGCCAATCCTCGGCTTTGCCCATCTCAATAGATCCAGCAAGGAATATAGATTTATCAGGTATAATGGGTTGTTGTGGAGGTTTGCAGACAGTGACAGTAGCATTGACAGTGGTGGTGGATTTCATGCTAGCAGAGTCTCGAAGACAAACTTGGAGGAGGCTTGGGTAGGGATATCTAACGATACATTTTAATCTCTAGAGATTTATACTACTAGTGTAGCTATACCACCAACTTACTGATGTAGTGGCTAGATGTTGATGGGAATAGAGCCAGTAAACGAGCATGTGAACACTGAAGGAAGATGGACAGGTGTAGACATTGAAGTACGAGAGTTGACTCCGGGATGTATGTATACACCAATACCATACCAATACCGAGGTACACTTTTGTACTCATAATGGACTAGGCTCATCATTATTCGACAAAATAGGAGGATCTTCCCAGACCTAATTTGAGAGTGTTACGAGGTCGGAGTTTACGAAGGAATCCAACTCACTGCGTTTTTCTCCAAAAATACCTGGGTACCTATACCTCAGTATATACCTTCTTTACGAGCTGTACTTAATGCTATACTATACCAATGTAGATACAATGATATAGACCAACTATAACCGGTCAAGTATAGTTCGTCTATCCCTCACTCAACCATGACCCCATGACAGCGATGTGTAATCAGTCTACCTTACAGTCAGCCGAGTATAGTACGAAGTCGGTCCAATATGATCTATACACCCTTATTTGCAAGCATGCATTAAACTGATGAATCTTAGTGGTACAGATTGAAAAAGGTCCTTATAAGCCAAGTATAGTCCAAAGCTGATGAAATGTGATCTATACTCCATTATTTGCAATCATGCATTGAACTGAATATTGTTAATGGGATAGATAGACAATGTCCTTATAAGCCCCAGAAAATATGCTGTAAAATCAAGTCCCACCTGTGTTCACTAAGATGCCCGCCCATCCCTCGCACACTGCTACCGCGCGTGGCCGTAGAGTTGCTCGTCAGACCGCCATCCCTATTTGTAAATTGTCGGACCATCAGTGCCGGGGCCCGACCCTCGCACCTTCGTGCTTCCCTTGTAACAGCATTGCGAGTAGGAACCGCTGGTTCGGCGAATGGATCAAAACCAATGGATCAGGGATCACATTCCTCTTTGGTGCAATAAGCGGCAGAGCCAACGGTATTTGAAGGTGTTTAAGATAGGGAATTCGGACAGGCCAGTGGACAGGCTACTGTAGGTCAGGTGGCGGGATGGCGGGATTCTAGTGTAGGGCGCGCGGCGGGATGGTGGGATGGTGGCAATCCCAAATATATACCATAATCTATACAGCGATATATACTCTTACCTATCATTATACCTATATACCACTGTATATATGAATTTCATTAATTATTTCTTTCATTCTGTCCCTCAAATATTCTCAATTTCTCATGGTCTTTATAGTGTCGTATAAATGATCTTTAACGGACTATATCCTACTATCTTTCCTTCATAATATACTCTGATCTTTCATTTCTGTACGAACATCTCTCCCTGTGTCTATACCATCTATAACGGTGCTTGATTTATTGAAGTATTTGGCGGACACACTTCAATATATACTGTAAAGGATAGTTCGATTATACTACGCTGTATAGTTTAGTGTATTTAGGGGATATACTTCATTCTATACGGCGGTGTATTTTTCGAGACAAACGCAGTGACTTTCGTTCACCGATGTGTTCTTGTTTGGATTAGAAGGTGTCGACTTTCCCGGCTGATGGACACAACCGGCCTCGTTAATTGCCACGCGTGTCGCGCGAAGTTGGCCCACTTTTCTTCATTCAAGCTGTTATAGCGCGAATGAGTCACTCGCTGATTCCATTATGATTCCATTATGATTTCAATTGTAAGTGTCACAATTTACAAGGGTCAAATAAGAGATATGTACGAAGGAGTCAAGCACAGCGCTAAGAATGAGTACTGCCTACGTATAGTAAGTATAAGCGCTTATCGAGGCTGTACGGGGAAACTTTACAGCCACCAGCACGAGTCGAGTTTAGTCCTCCAAGTCGGCCTCGTAATAATATTCGCTCTTCAGAAACCGTCAAAAGGTGTTATAGCTCGTGAGGGGAGTTCAAGAGGCTTTTCCGAATATATGAGCGCCCATGCTGTCGTATCATCTGATAACTACTGCCATTTATTCGATGACTTCAAGAGGTTGAATACATCGCGAAAAGGAGTCCGTCTCCGGTACCGATTGTCGTACTTGTCTACACCAGTCCATCTTCCCTCACATGCCCGTTTACCGTTCTATTCCCATCAACATCTCCGATACCTATTGCGACATCCTGGTATACCTAGTGACTCTATAAGCTGTAACACCATTTTCTGGACCTGATACAAACCTCCCCGCACTTTCCGGAGCTCAACCTTCTTCAAATCCCAATGTGTTTTACATAGCATCCAAATTGGGAACGAGAAACCTGACTAGGGTTGAGAAATCGTACAGTCCTTGCTGAATATGCCTTTGATAGCTTCTTGCGACCATGAGATAATACGTTCACAGCAAACTGAATGATCGGACTTGCCAGTCGTCCTTGATGATGAACCAAGCGAAAAGGATGAATCGACTGAATATGATGGTTTTTAAGGATGGTTGTTACACTGTAATCGTCGCGGTGGTAGATATATGCGCAACATACTTAAATATATGTACGTGCATTTTGTGGTTTGAACAGAGAATGTTATATTGATTTCTGGGCCCTGATTTTTCAGGGACTTCGATGAGTGTTTATGGTCAGTCTTCAGCTTCAATCTTTCCTTGTCCGAGGCAGTATGTATGGCAATGACTATTTTGAGGTCTCCAGACCGCCGATCGAGACTAGCTTATAGGATGTCATTGAGCTGTAAATAATTTGACGAGATCAATGATAGTAATCGGTAATCCTAAAATGAAACATTCATTCTATTTGGCCCGGGTTTAGGTGCAGTATGTTATATATTGCCTTTTTCAAGTTCGGTACTAATAGATGCATTCTTCAGCTCGTTGTTAGGCCGTCATCCTATCACTCATCCATTTTATTCGTGTATCAAGTGAGATGCGAAATGGTCGAAAAGTACTTAGACTGCATAAACTATAGTGTAAAGCTACATTAAAATTTAAGGGTCATACAAAAGTCATGGTATATGGGTCCTGGGATGTCATAAAATGGCAAATATACTACAAGCAGAAATCAAAGTAATAATGATAAGTTATAGCTGAATAGCCCAGTGCCAGTCTTCTGTGCAACCGATATTTCAGTGCGCAAGGATGATATTTCATCTATATGAATGGACTCGGTGGTGATTCTTTTAATCTCTTGACAACCTCTTGGACCAACTCATCCATAGATCCAACCAGGGGTATATCATATCTCTTGCAGACGATCTGCACATTTCCCCTTCTATAAAATCCCTCTGGACAACAAACCACCATCTTTCCGCTCTTCGCTAGCAATCCAAGTTCAAGCAAGCTAATCGGTGCTTTGGTATCTGGATGCAAATACATTGCGATGACATCCGCTCTGTCTTGACAATCCAGTTCCCACTCGACTTGTTCTCTGAATTGTGGATTTGAGATGTCCTGAACCAAGGAAGGATCCCATGATTCTCGGCGTGGGTTCAGGATAGTAAGATCGCAGGGTAAATCGAGGTTCAAAAGGGTGGAGGTGAGTTTGGCTTGCCAATCCTCTGCTTTGCCCATCTCAATGGATCCAGCAAGGAAGATTGATTTACCGGGTATAGTAGGTTGTTGTGGGGGCTTGCAGACTGCGACGGTGACGGTAGTGAGGCATTGCATAAGTGGAATCTCGAGGAGGAACTTGGGGAGGCTGATTAAAAGGCGATTTATAGGGGGTACTGGACTATCTGATATGATACGTCGCAGCCATTTATACCTCCTGGTATGTTCTTGAAAATTTGATAGCAGTGCGGATGGACTGCTCTGGCATTAAAATTTAGAAATGAAAGATATAGGCCATCGCTCCGCGTGGCAGGTACGAGGCCGTAAACGATTGACAGCGGGTATTGAGTACCGTGCCGGACTTGAGCTTGATGCTTGATGCCTAAAGGGGATAGTGTCTAGTACGGCACAGCCACATCCAGCGAGACCCTTGTCAGCCTCGTTAAGCTGTGCATGGGTGACACTGCTCTTGTAGCGCATACTATCTCCCGTTTATCTATGTAGAATGCTGATCCAAATAACACTTGCATACGAAATACAAACTCTAGCGACTCGTCCACGTTATGACACCTATAGAATCAAAATTTAGACAGCCCCTAACTTCATACAGCAGATTTGGGAAGGTTGCCTGCTTTTGTCAACTAATGAAGAGCCTGTCCCATTATAAGTACATAACTGTACCTTGATACTGGTATGATATATATTTCGCATCCCTCAACTCCAGTAGCGACTCATCTAGATCCGTCAATCTTCCCTCGCATGCCCCTTTACCGTTCCATCGCCAACAGCCCCATTTCCGGCTCCGTTCGTGAGACTAGTTTCGTGAGACTAGTTCAATTGGTGTACCCGTTGACTCTATTTCCATTTTTCTTTCTCATAGGCCTGACATGAACTTCCCCAGCACCTTCCGGAATCGGTTCTCCTCTCAGCTTCTTCAAGTACCAGTGCGCTTTGCCCAGCATCCAAATCGGGAACGAGAATTTGAAGTTGGGGTAAGAAATCGCACAGTTTTTGTTGAAGATGCCTTCGATAGCTTCTTGAGGCCATGAGCCATCCTATTGCAATGCAACGTAGATAATACACCGGCGAAGGCGGGTAAGTCCCGTAATCAGCATTGAAATAACACACGCCGGAGAAGAGTACAGCGAAACGTCGGCAAGGACACACCCACCTCTAGTTGCCTGTCCATTACTAACTTTACAGCCTTCTCTATCGGCTCTGCATGTGGGTACCCAGCATACATCAACGCCATCGTGGCCCAACAGGTTTGGACCACCTGTGAGTCAGCATGTTCGATCCATTCCGCAAGTTCGCAAGACTATGGCCGCACAAGCTATCAGTTCTAGTTCCCCCCTTTTTTTCAATCCTATGCAAAGCCAGCGAACGCACCTTATAACTCTCTCCCCAACCACCGTCTTGCCTTTGCTTCCCAAGCAGGAACTCACAAGCTTTTCTTGAATAAGGACTGTTTTGATACGTCTCGCCCACCAGGGAAAGCGATTCGCAAGCGAACATCGTCGCATAAGTGAAGCATATGCCCCAAGACCCAACCCAGCCTCCGGTCGGTTTCTGGGCGCTGTGGAGGTATCCGACAGCTTTTCGGATCGTGGTTCTATTAGAGGGAAGAACCAAGAAAATTGAATGACAGGAAGATGAATCACTTTATACGGGACGTACTCGATTTCCTTGGACCGATAGTGAGGGACATGTTTGCGGAAAATTGAAAGAGAAGTTATAACGGAGGTTGTGCACTCAGGATAGCAGTATTCGGTCATGATATCACCTGAAGGAATGGTCAACGACGAGAATATTAGGGAAGAACAGGAGGAGACACCCACCAAAGACTTCCGCAGGGTTGAGCATTTCTAGCCAATGGGGAGCACGGACCAGCTCGTAGCTAGCAAAACCTCCATTAGGATTCTGCAGAGATAGCATGGTGTCCACTGCCCAGCACATCCGCTCCTCCGAGATCAAATTGGGTGTGAAGCTGGAAGAACGTTTGTCAACATCAAAGGTACGGGAATAGAGACGCAGACGTACTCGAGATTCTGAAGATAGATAGTTGCCTTCAACCCTTCACCAGTGCAATCACTAACGGTATAGCCCTGTTCCCTCGTGCTAAAGCCCCAAGCACCCTTTGTCCTGTGCCTATAAGCCTCGGCGAACCATTTCGGATTGTCCAGCATCTGCCCACCCTCTAACCACTCCAAACCTTTCATCAAACTCTCCTTATTCTCCTCCAACTCCGCCAAACCCGTCTCACACACCGCCTGCATAATGAACCCTAAATCCCACAACTGCGATCCGTTCGTTCCACACATCATCATACCCTCCGCACCTAGCCACATGAAGTCAGGACGTTTCTCTTCATGAAGACGCCAAGCTTCCGAATTGCGTCCCTCAGCCCAAACACGAGCGACGAGGTTGAACAT
Organism: Dendrothele bispora CBS 962.96; assembly: GCA_004369135.1. Taxonomy (NCBI): domain Eukaryota; kingdom Fungi; phylum Basidiomycota; class Agaricomycetes; order Agaricales; genus Dendrothele; species Dendrothele bispora. The sequence continues at coordinate 54,510 of ML179043.1, forward strand.
CTTGGAAACAGGAGCGAGGGTTTGATATTCGGTGTTTTCGTCGTCCATCACGACAAGTTGGTAGGCTTTCTCACACGCGACTCTGCGTAAAGGAGGTACTGCGCACAGTTCGTATGAAGAGAGGATGACGTTTAGGCCATCAAATAGAGCGGAGTGAGGCGCGTAGAGGTCGACTTTGGCGATGTTGTTCCTTTGAGCGGGCCAATCTATCGAGTAATAGTCTTGAGGGTATAATTCTTGTCTTAACGCGAGAATCAAGTCGTCTTCTGGAGCCTTGGCACGTACACCGTAGAGATAGCTCATGGGTATATAGACAGCTCTGGTATGTATCCACCATCGGCTTGGATGGAATGGGAGAAATTCGGGGAGAAGCCAGAGTTCGGGGGGTACTGGGTTGTTTCCTGCCCAGTCGTATACGTTAAGAAGAGAGAGCCAGAATTTTCCCCAAGAGGGTATGCCGCAGGCACCACCGAGTTTGTGGAGAGTACCTCGAGCTCGGACACAGACTGGATGTTCGGCGGACATTCCGAGAAGACGAAGGGAAACATAGTTTAGAGCAGTACCGAAGACCGTTGAGTGGCCTTCAATATGACTAGAGAGCGTTAGATACTTGGTAAACATAGAATATTTTCAAAGAGCGTAATTACTCACATTCCCCAACCACCATCGTCTGGGTGCGCTCGATTCATGAGATACCGAATCATCTCGCGGCGTTCTGCATCTTTGAACGGCATTCCAGAAATGTAGGATCCAATAACTAACCCAGGAAGAAGGAACATAGGTCCTCCGTATTCCCCTGCCCAATGTCCGTCATCCGACTGAATGTTTTTGTAAAACGTGTACCCATTCTTTGCAGCTTCAAACGCGTCTTTCGCGCGGGGTAGTTTGGGTAGATTCTAGTAAAGGTTAAAGTCAAGTTACCTTGAGCTTGAGACAAAACTTACCGTTGACATTCCCAACCAAAACTTATCTACCAGGTTCTGAGGCCATTTAGCGCATTCCTCGTCAGTCTGCAGGTAATGCCAAGTGTGACGACCGCCGTCGTTCACCAGCAATCTCCATCTTGCGTAGTCAGTGAAGGGTTCGCTACATGATGTTGGCACGTCGATGCGGTTGTACATGACAGGACGAAGGGAAAAGGGATTTTATTTTGGGCATCATACGATTCGGATATGTAACGGTAAAGTTTTTTCTGGCAGAATCTGCTCACAAATTTTTTTGAATTGGTCACGGTCACATGAGACCTCTTTCACTCACGACCACTGGCTCAGTTATTGCTCAGTTGCTCAGAGTTGCTCAACCATGGTTTAACTTCTCTTAAGTACGCATCTAGCTTCAGGTAAAACTAGAGGAAAACTAGAAGAGAAGAACTCGCAAAAAAGCCTCTGGGTTGGACCTGAACACAAACCCCCCCACGTAAAATGGTTTCTGCCGGTCGAGCTGGGACTGAGGATATCAAAAAGTGCGTGTAGAGTTTTTTGATTATACGGAATTTGTGTATAGTAATATAAGCGATAGTTAAAGTGTTTTGCGACCATGAAAGTATCATCCAGTGATCATCTACGTCTCCTGTATCAAACATCGACCAGCGAAAACCGCGAAAAGATAGGCGAAGCGTAGTTTTTAGGATTCGAGTGCAGGGAAATTTTTCCGCAATAATATGAGCCGGTCCAGGATCTCACTCCGTAATACGTCGTATCCGACGAGAAATGGTGCGGCCGGTTTCCTACATTCTTATCCCACAGCGTGCACATTTTTTTTGCCTGTCTACACTGAACAAAACTGTTAGCTGACAAGTCAATCTATTATCATGCAGCATTCGAGGACATACGCTAACGCAATCAATCCGAGTGGAAAGAAGATGATAGCAATCACTATCCCACCACATCCGTATCTTGTTTCTGGATCATGAGCCCCTCGGGCACACATCGCCCACACTGGTTTACAACCAAAATGCGTAGGTTACTAAAAGTGAATCTCAAGCCGGAAACAGGAAAGACGTACGTTGAGACCTGTACTGATCTCCAGCTTCCAAGGCTGGTTGACTTTGCATGACATATGAAGGCTGTTGATTCAGAGCCGGTGGGTAAGGTGTTTGCTGTTGTGGATAAGGCTGTTGACTTTGCATGACATATGAAGGCTGCTGATCCAGAGCCGGTGGGTAAGGTGTTTGCTGTTGTGGATAAGGCTGTTGACTTTGCATGACATATGATGGCTGTTGATCCAGAGCCGGTGGGTAAGGTGTTTGTTGTTGTGGATAAGGCTGTTGATAGGGGGCTGGTGGATATGTGGTTTGTTGATATGATGGAGCTGATTGGACTTCTGCTTTTCCGTGTTGCTCCATGTTTTTTCAGCACGATGGCCTAGTGAAATTGTGACGGGACGGTGGAAAGAATGAGCGGGGTGAAATAATAATGAGATTCCTTCTGCATAGATGCTCTCCTTCCTTCATATATCCAATTTTCCTATAGCTAGCGCAGATCCTGTTCTCGCTTGCTCTACCACAGGTGACTACTATCATCAATCATGGAATCCCCCAGCGCTGACTCATAGCATCGTCAACAACGAAGTACATATTCGGCAAAGAGCACACATGAAGATTGACCTGTGGCACTTGTTGGAAACGCTTATACTACCTCTTAGCTGTTGCTACATCCCTATCCGCAATTTGACACCGAGGTACATCAGTGGTGAGCGCTCATGCTTAACGATTCAAAAAAAGTGATAGAACACTTGCGCTTAAACTATAGCTATTTACTCAACGGGAGATCGATGATATTTTGAGCCGGGTCTGTCAAAAAACGACCGCCCACTGTCAAATTTCAAAGCTTTACTCTTGTCTTTTCCCGTCTGCTCGGCCGGCAAACCTGATTAAAATAGGACTGATGCGTCTACTGCAAATACTGTGGACTCTGTAAGGAAGTACCGACAACATTTCCTGAGATGTACTCTGAATCATATCAACTGTCCTCATTGGATCCTAAAATCCCAGTCAGTTCTCTTACACGAGAGCCCTCTTCCATATAGAGACGGGGCCTCGACTTTATCAGTGTAAGTTTCAGGGCTTCCGTTTCTCTATGTCTTTGAAGTAGTAGGATATCATCAATCGGAAGCGGCAAATCAGCTCATTCCACTACATAGTTGGAAACCCGAATGATTTTCCCGGTCAAATGAGGTGATCTTCCATACTATCGCGCCGAGTACTGCCCTAAATACTGATTCCATGTACTACATGTGTTGTATAAGCGACCCTAACTCCTGAGTAGGTCTGTCAACCGGTATTCTCTCTCGGATCATAATCTTGCTCTCATCTATGTAGGCGTACATAGTAGAGTGGGAGATCTGTCAGAACAGTTTTGACTACAGTCTGATCCCACAACGCGCGCATCTCGTTTCCCTGTCCACTCTATAAACGGCCGATGTCAGACAGGCACCTTAGGTGAGTGTTGGAAACAAGAAAACTCACAATAGAGCGAGCAACCCAAGGGGAAAGAAGATAATCGCAATCACTATTCCACCACATCCATAACTTGTTTGCCGGTCATGAGCCCCCTGTGCACACAACGCCCATACTAATCAATCAATGTACGTGTTAATGAACATGAGGAAATTTGCGGGCGCAGACGACGAAGTCAACACGGACGTACATTGAGACCTGTATCGTTCTCCTACCTCTAAGTTCGACGGCTGATTTTGTACGACATATATAGGCTGCTGGTTTGGCGCCGGATACAAAGGTTGTTGATATGGTTGGGGTGGATAGGGCTGGGGCTGTACATGTGGTTGGGTTTGTTGATAAGTCTGAGGTTGTTGGTATGTTTGCTGTTCATGAGAAGGCTGGTGATAGGGGGATGGTGGGTATGTAGGATGTTGATATGGTGGGGCGGACTGGTGTTGTGGTTTTTCCTGGTCGTCCATTTCCTATGCGTAGTTATGTTGAGAATTTCTGGTAGCCAGGGATTTCTGCACAACAGAGTCCTTATATCCCTGTTTTCTGCGACAGATCTGCCAGTGTCATCTTCGAGCTGTCAGTTTCAACGTCCTCACTTTTCCCGTACACTGTAAACTTCGACGGGGATAAAGGAACAGTACTTACACGTTGATATTGCTCGTCACTGTTCAAATTGCTGTCAAGTTGCTACTAATAATCTGATAGATAAGTGTTTGCAATGAGCACTTACTGTTTGAATTTCGTTGTTGGTATTCACGCGTACAAAAACATGTCTAGCCCGAGTCCGTCACCGATATGGTCCTGTTTGGATCCGAAGAAGCCTCGGCCCGGTTACGAGGCCGACTGAAAGGAGGAATCGTCTTTTCGCCTCGGTCGGTCACCGATGTGGTCTTGTTTGTCAAGATCTTTATTACCAATCAGGCATCGGAAACTCCGGCTTCTTTCAGTGTCACCCGAGTTCATCTGATGTAGTTATCCATTCCAGGCAGTGTTGGACAAGTCAATGACTTGACGCGGAAGTCAATGACTTGTGACTTTTCGTCAATGGTTCAAAGTCAATGACTGTGACTTTTGACATACCCGTGGGAAAGAACTCGGCACAGAGCGGCGCAGGCATGCACGCAATCTCGAGTTCAACAAGTTGACAACAACACAACTAATCGTTACACCGTGACCATATCTGGGTCACCGGCAACCGGGATAACATCGATAACCGAAAGTCAAGCGTCAAGTCATTTGGCGGTCTTCGCGCTGTCATTGACTTTAGTCAAATTGTTTGACTTTGACTTTGACCCGAAGTCATTAATTGACTGTTGGAGATTCCAGGCCTCGTACTTGCCGCGCTTGCGTTGGCCCACTTCACTTCATAACACTGTTGATGGGCCTACTTGCCAGGCTGGCCTTCATCCAACTTCCAGCCCGAGTCAGTCACCGATGTGGTCCTGTTTGAGTCAGGCGCTTCCGAACTTCTTTGGCTCGGTAATGATTCTTCGTACCTACCACGTTTATAATGGCCCACTTGACTCCATGAAATTAAAATTAGACATTGAGTGTAACACCATAACTAAAGGAGTTTTTCGTTGCTTCTCGCCTGCTTTTATGTTGGCGGTGTCACGCAAAAAATTTGCCGTCAGAAATGTATCTTCCGTAACCACAAAAAGAATTCGTCGAACTTGAGGGTATGCGATGCGTGACAGATGAATGATACATGTATACAGTACGCCCCGCAAACCCGATGACAATAGGACTGATGCGTCTACCGCAAATACTATAGATTCCGTAGGGAAATACCGACAACATCTCCTGAGATGTACTAACTCTGAATTATATCAGCTGTTCTCATTGGATGTACTAACTCTGAATTATATCAACTGTTCTCATTGGATCTTAAAATCCCAGTCGGTTCACCTATACGAGAACCCTCTTCCATATATAAGGCTTATAGAGACGGGCCCTTGATTTCATCAGTGTAAGTTTCAGGGCTTCTGTTTGTCTATGTCTTCAATGAGATAGTAGGATATCATCAATCGGAGGCGGTAAATCAACTCATTCTTATCCACTACGTAGTTGGGAACCCGAATGATTTTCCCAGTCAAATGAGGTGATCTTCCATACTATCGCGCCGATTACTGCCCTAAATACTGATTCCATGTACTACATGCGTTGTGTAAGCGACCCTGACTCCTGAGTAGGTCAACCGTATTCTCTTGCTCTCATCTAGGCGTACATAGTAGTAGAGTGGAAAATCTGTCAGAGGAGTTTCGACTACATTCTGATCCCACAACGCGCGCATCTCGTTTTCCTGTCCGCTCTATAAACGGCCGATGTCAGATAAGCCCCTTAGATGAGTGTTGCGAAAAAGAAAACTCACAATAGAGCGAGCAATCCAAGGGGAAAGCAGAGAATCGCAATCACTATTCCACCACATCCATATATTGTTTCCGGGTCATGGAACGTGCATCCCCCTATGTTCGACTGCTGATTTTGTACGATGACCATAGGCTGCTGGTTTGGCGCCGGATACGAAGGTTGTTGATATGGCTGGGGTGGATAAGGCTGGGGCTGTACGTGTGGTTGGGTTTGTTGATAAGTCTGAGGTTGTTGGTATGTTTGCTGTTCATGAGAGGGCTGGTGATAGGGGGATGGTGGGTATGTAGGATGTTGATATGGTGGGGCGGACTGGTGTTGTGGTTTTTCCTGGTCGTCCATTTCCTATGCGTAGATTTTGTTAGGAACTTCTGTTATTCAGGATTTTTATACTGCAGAGCCCTTATATCCTTATTTTCTGCAACAGATCTGCCAGTGTCATCTTCAAGCTGTCAGTTTCACTTCCTCGCTTTCCCTGTGCTCTGTAAACTTTGATGGGAATTGAAGGAACAATACTTACACATTGATACTGGATGCCACTGTTCAAATTGCTGTCAAGTTGGTACTATTATTCTTTGCATAAATAGTGAGAATCTTGATCCCACAACAAAAATATAAAACTATCTATATCTCCATAACAGAAAAGAAATGGGATAATTTGCCATGAAAACCCCCCCAAGCAATTTATTTTCTAAAATTGGGTGATATTTAATTATTTAATTCTTCCTTGTCATAGAGATATAAAAGCTGTTTTATACTTTTTATGCTTTTGTTGTGAGATCAAGATTCATTATTTATGCAAAGAATAATAACGATAAGTGTTTGCAATAAGCACTTATCACTGTTTGAATTTTGTCGTTAATCACGCATGTGTACACAAAAACATTAAAATTTTACACTTCTAGCCTGAGTCTGCGACCGATATGGTCCTGTTTGGATCCGAAGAAGCCTTGGCCCGGTAATGAGCTTACTTGCGAGACTTACGGTGGCCTTCATCCAACTTCCAGCAAAAAGAATTTGTCAAACTTGAGGGTACAGAAGCGAACGGGGAAGCGAAAAATGAAAGGGAAGCGAAAATTTTGGATTTTGGGACTCAGAGCAGCCATTGAGTAGCGGTTTTTTTTTACGGAGTCTATCAAACATTTACTTCAAAACTAGTTGATACATCAATTCCATGTTACAGAAGTGAACGGGGAAGCGAAATAAAAACATAAAATCAGCCAAGAACACTGCAATTTCACCTGATTTGAATAATTTTTTTCCACCCAGCTCAAATAAAGTGCAGAATAGAGACCTTGCGCAAAAGCCACAGGTGGCTGTTGGCTAATTCAAAAAAACTTTCCAGCCACTGTACAGATTCCATCTAGCCACCATTAACAGCTCTTGACACAAGGATCAATTGATGGCTGGGAGGAAAGAATGTACCCAGTACATGTGGCAGGAGAGGTGCGGAAACTTCGGGAAAAAGCCACAGGTGGCTTTGCGCAAACCCTCTAATGATGTACAAATTTTTTTATATTTCTCCAAGCTTTTGTTGTGCTCAAAATCTTTGCATCTTGTTGGGAGCCCGAAAATAGTCAAAAACTGGGAAGTGAAAGATCACATGAAATTACCATTTTAAACAATAATGCATACACAAAATTACTGATTCTGTGCATTTTTTGCATTTTCCTGGATTTTTTGGCATACTTTATTTTTCTTGGCTATACAAGATGGAGTTGGTGTATCAACTGTATCATAGTTTTGAAGTAAATGTTTGATAGACTCTGTACAAAATACTGCTCCTCAATAGCTGCTTTGAGTGTCCCAGAATCCAAATCTTTCACTTCCCTCTCATTTTTCGCTTCCCCGTTCGCTTCTGTATGCGATGCATGACAGATGAATGATACATGTATACAGTGTGCTGCATGAGGGCCTGTCATTGTCAAAACATCATCGTATCGAAAGTATATGTGAAAGCGGTAGAAAACATTTCAAATCAAGCCATAAGTAGTAGGCCGGACCTCCTGGTGCGCTTGAACATTTAAGTAGAGGTAAGGCGCTTGATCAAAGGAATGTAGTAGCTATTGCCTCTACTTTCTCATTTGATATCTGTCTCAAATGACGAAAATTCTATTTCATCACCCTTTGTAAGCTACAAATCCAGTGCCAATCTATGGTATTACTAGTATCACTTGTTCACAGTTTCCTTCTGTATATGTACTTTGTGATGGATGACAAAATCTAGCTTAAGTACTTGAGGAAATTTTGAATTTTTAAGAGCACTGAGTAGTCACAGCACATTTTCATCATTAGAGACCTTGCGCAGCCGGTGCGCAGATTTGGCTGGATATGACGTCATTTTTCAATTCAAATCTGCCCAACGGTTGGCGGCGACGGTTGGCTCTGCGCAAGGTCTCTATTGATGTTCGGTGTTATTACTTAGTTGCTAGTTCTGGAGTTTACAAAGTAGTGTGCCCAGTTGTTGCTTCCTGATGGTGGGAGAAACCCCTAAAGCTCTTCATTCTGAATAAAATTCTCCTTCTATCTTTATCCAGATATGCCATTTCAAAAGATATTACGACAGTCATGCCTACATACAATCAATCATTATCTCGACACCTCCATATTGAACTGTTGTATTCATACCACTGTCATATCGAAGTTGTATGCTGTTCAAAGTGATGTTTAGCTACTACAAGCTATTCAACTTTGCACATATAACATTTAGAAGAGCTGCTTCGGTTTCTTCTGGGGACGCCTCCAACTTCTAGTTTCTCAGGATGATTCCTCTTGAAATGGTAAGATTATTCCTCATTGTATGTTTTAGAGTTATTTGATCTCACATCAATGTATAGGCAATTATAATTTCTTTCTGGGTTAGTAATCCACAGAGTGTGACCTACTATGAGTGTGCTAAAGGCTGCTATTGATTTTCTTGAAACAGTTGGAGACTTCACTCTATGGTCCGTGGTTATATATTTTTCCTGAAAGAATACACTCTCATCTGCAAAATTTAGCAATTCACATTGGGTCGCTGGCATTCTGCATCTATAGATCTTATTATCGGAAAAATATATGTGATACTCGGCTCTTTCTCATGATCCTTTGCTTCCTCTTAGCCACAGCACACTTGATTATCAACATTGTGCAAGTTAATGTTGGCTTCATTGGAAACAATGACTTGGTTGTTGTTAAATACCTCCGGAATGCAGGAAGATGGAATCCTGGCAAATTCAAAGAAGCTTTTTGTCTTGCAACCCGGTAAGGATTAATTTTGGTCACTCTGTTTACAGACTGTCAGACTTGTCATGTTTTCTTAGCACTACAGTCTATGCCATACAGGTAAAGCATCCAAACATGAATTTTCTTCCTCAGCATCTCAAACACTTAACAACCAGGTTTTGCAATGCCATCATCTGTGGTATTTATCAAAACTTTTAGTTACCCTAACAGGAATCTTCTTGAGTTTAACTTTCAGTAGGCTTTTGCTTCTGGATCCTAAAATACAATCTATTCAATTGACTTCCCATAGTCTGTGGTCTTGTCTTTGTATGCATTTGCCACTCAGAGACAGTGGCTTCAAGTGACAGCATGTTCACATCATGTTTTGTTATCTGGAGTACAACATCACTTAGTACATCATTCACTACAAATCTTTTGGTCACTAGTTTGCTCAGTAAGCTCTTGCATTTCCTCGAATTTGCATCTCCCCAACACTGAGTACTGTATTCAGTTATCAGGCTACGGTCAACTGAGGAGCTTGAAAAGAAAGGCCTGGCAACTACAACAATGTGTGTTACAAATTTTCTATGAACAGCAATTTAACTCATTTTTAAGCTAAGGATTGTATCAAGTGCAATTGTTTCAATTGCTCATCTGGTCTCAATCATTTTGTGCTTGATAAGGCACAATGCATATGTTGAGTCTTTGGCATTCAATTTCTTTGACCCTCATTGTAAACGTCCAACCAGTATATTGTGCATGATGCCTTGATTCAGATCATGGTCAGTGTTTCTTTTTGGTGTTTTTAATTAGGAGAGCTTATATGGATTCTCACTAGGCCATTCTATCAACATTAAGCCTCCCAAGGAAAAAGTTCATTTTGCCACGTCGTGGCCCAAGTCCGACGATTGAAGTAATGAAAATGATCGCAGTGCACGTGGTTCGAGATTCTGACGAAAGTTTAAGGTCATCGAGTACACTGTACAGGAAGTAGCACTACTACTTTTGTTTTATCATAGTATACTATGATGTCATGAATTCGAAGTTTTCAGCCTATGCAACTGAGAAATTGCTGCCCACATCTCTTCATACAGAGCTGTGAGTGACATTCACATACTGAGATATTTAATAGGTTGCATCAAGTGGCTGATCTGGTGATTAAGTCGGTCTCCAATTTTGGGAGATATGCTTAAGAAGTGTCAAGTACTTCACAAAATAGACTTATCAGCCTTTTGGGCCTCTCTTTCTTCCTTGCTTTTGTGCTTATCAATAGAGACCTTGCGCTTAGCCAACCGTAGCCAACCGTTGCGCAGATTTGAATTGAAAATTGACGTCATATTCAGCCAAATCTGCGCAACGGTTGGCAACGGTTGGCTCTGTGCAAGGTCTCTAATGACTGACTATTGAGGATGGTTATGAAGATTAAAACTGCTTTCATATTTCGAAATTCAAAACGCTTCAAAGCTAACATGTATCTAGAAAAGCTGGGAAAACTTACCCTGCAAGCTATCAAATTGTACTCATGATTTGTGGAATCGCCGTCGTTGAATGAATTCTACTTAAGTACATCTTACGGCCTGTTGCTTCATAGGCTTCCATCCACTGGCAGCTCGGAGGTTTTGTGGGCAACTTTGTCTTTCTTTTGCAATCACCTAAATGTAGATACCTTCATTATGCCTGAACGAGCTGAAGATGATTACATTGGAAGACTCTTTAGAAGTGCTGTAAAGTTTCAGGCGGAATGATAGGTCTTGACAAGAAATTGGTGTGTGGCAAGAGTTGTGAAAGTGCTTCTGAAGAATGTTTACGGCCATTAAGTAAATAGTAGCATTGTGGGATAGCACTTGAAGTTCAATCCAAAACAGAGTCGTTGTATAGGATGCTCGTTGGAACAATGACCTCTATTGAAGATATCGTGAAACCGAGATATGTCTAGTGGCGCAATCTTAAAAATCGAGGAGTACTACCGTGCACTAAAAATTCACTTTCATGGCAAATGACTCTAGTTTGAGCCTAATTTTCCCCAGTGGCGTTAATATTCAATATTACGGTCCTTATCGCCCCCGCAGTAGTTCTTGTCATCACATAAGTCAACGAAAAGTACTAATGCATTTAAGTTGTAGTTACAGAATTAACCTTTCGATAAAGTTTAGTATTGGTCTATCAACATTCAAGCTGTCATTTTTAGCTCTTTGAAGACCGCTTCCTTGATTAATGTGGATAGCGGAGAGCGGGAAATAGATGAAATGTTAGAATTGACGTTGAATGATTGAAGGGAGGAATACAAGGATTGAATCCCATCACCAACTTCACCATGACAGGAAAGGAAAGCGAAATTGGAAGATACATACGTGATAGAATTGAAAACCAGACTAAGTATGGTCTTCGACACTCCAAAACAGCTTCTAGCTCAGCCGCAGTATTCGCGCAGAATAGAATGAAGGTGTATGTATAAGCTGGGGTGCGGAGCTCCAGATCACTGTAGCACAGTCTCATATAGCTATAGCAAGTACAAAGGTTGCTGATGGATTAATTCTCTGTGACCTTATGACAAATTAGTGCATATTACTCCGTTGAACTGGCTCACTATCTATTGATTAGAATTATTACAATATGACCTACAGCTATACCATGGCTTAGCGATCAAAAAATTCTTTATCAATAATTATACTCGAATCCTCTCCCTGACTCTTCCATTGGAAACTTCGAAAATTGCACTCGAGGAAAAAGCGAGTAGAATTATAGACGAGGGCTGTGACTAGAAACTGTAACTTCGACCTGAAGACGTGTTTGATCGTGGCGTTGGCGACTGTGGATCTTTCTGATCTGTCCTATGTAGTAATTCACACAAGCACAATAGCAATATCCCATGCCTACTTGGCGATGTATAGAGAAGACGGAGATTCGAGAATATCATATACATATTGCCCTAGCCCATGAGACTCGGAGTCCGGGCGAGACTAAGAAGCTGTCGATCTAGATGAAGTTCGAGATCCATGAAAGCTTCCGTTTAACTTGTTCGAGTTTGCCGAATGTCCCTAGAAAAACGAGTTCTACCCCTTCGGGCTCACATGTAATCTCTCTCGTGAGAGTCTCTCAATGGAATATGGGCTGTAACTATTGATTGTTGCACATCTAAGTTTTCCGTCTTTGAACATCCCTTTTTGTTTTGAACCTCATCTTTACCAAAATCCAGAGCGTCCTTACTGAGCTCATGCTTAGATTCCTCTTTCCTTCCGGTACCATTGTCTACGATTTCTCAAATTGTGACCCAGTGTACAATAAGACGGGCATCGGAAACGGGTATGTATTGGTGGCGTTAAGGTCATCGAATTCAAGAACACTGAGTGAAAACGAAATAACAAGGTATCATTGTTACGTGAAAATGGTGTATGGTACATAGAGTACACTCAATTTAAGAGCGGAACAAAAAAATTCTTGTGCTATAGAGATACATATATGGAGAGAGCATTAATGGAATACTCTTTCCAAACACATTTTCCCCAAGGAAATATTCAGGCAGTGCGGTTGGTGATGGGTCTTCTTCTCGTCGGGAAGAAACATTTGTACATAAGTTCAAGTCTATGCAACTGATTTAAACTGGAACTCTAATCATTTTTTGAATCTTATACTGATTGAGAGGACCATGACAGAAATCAAACTTTGAATCCACCTGTCATTCTCGTGTGAAAAGTGCAGGAATCCGTGCTTTAGGAATTTTTATTGCTTCATGTGCCGTCCCACTATAATTAAAGGAGATACAACTCCGAGTCAATCACAATGAAAAAATAAAATGGTCATGCATACCTGGTGCTATTTAAACGAATGATAATTCAGGTTCGACGAAACACCTCGAATGACTCCTCCGTCCCACCTATGATGGCATGAGTAGTAGAAGATCCGAATCAGTCACTTGAACAACGGAGAGCCCAAGAGAAAATAGAATCGGCCCAGCGAATCAGTAAGTACATATGTTTACATGTTAAAGTCCGTCCTCAGGCTCGATTCTTCATCGCAGATTCAAATCAGTCACTTGAATAACGGATCCGGATGAATAACGATAAATGAGAAAAAGACTTTACAAAATTAGGTTTCCGCTTAGTCTGCGAAGCGGCTACGCCCCTAATATCGCGGAAATCGTAAGTTCGAGGTGGCGGCTACAGGTGAATTGGTTTTAGGTGTCGTTCAAGCCGTGTTCGCATGTCTCCTAATCGAGTACCCCGTAGTCTCGAGATACGTGATATCGCCATTTGCAATGGCCCGAACCCACTGTTGCACTCCAACAGTAAATCGCCAGGCGGCTGTCATGGCGAAGCGAGGGTCGAGCGGATGATATCGTTAAAAGGCGTGGCTGAGCCGTGTGGCACCCGATTGGGTAGCTAGAGGCGCAGTATTTCTCGTACGCCTTGAAATTTACATGCATACGTGCTCTTTTGTTTCGGCCGTAGAACTAGGAATCAACTGGTCAAATAGCCGGTATCAAAGCCGACCGCTACTAGAACTCCTCACTTTCTTCCGTAATATGTCGACTCGCCAGTTCGGTAAACACCAGTGGATTATAAGCCGTAAATTTATGCGGTCAACCGCTGACGCTGACCACGGTGGCCTATTACTAGAATTAGGAGGGGGAGCTTGATAACGTACATGAGGCTGGCTAGTCAATAACTTAGGGTCCAAGGAAATTATTCGAAGAGACGTAAGTACGTCACGGTATTTCCGCAGATTGACTAGCCAGCCTCATGTACGTTGACCAATTCTCGAGGGCTTCAATCAAGCGGTATTACCAGACATGGATCCAAACACTTCGAGCTCGACACACAACTGATTGACACGAGGTTGACCATTGGGTCGGATTGTGCACACTGCAGATACTTATGTCATATGTACCTTCGAGCAACCTTTCAGACCTACCGCAAGCCCCTTGGGCCACAGGAACGTTGTTCAAGTCAACGTTACATTAGGATATGATACGATACGTTGAAAACCATGCCACATTACCCGGGATTGAAGATACCTACCTTAGTACCTACCTGGGTTCATCGGTAGTTGCCTGTGATTTCGTGATTTCGAAGCTCACATTAGTGAGGCGTGATAAACGATGTATCTGATAACGGATCCGCCGAGTCAGTGTTACTGTGGAATCATACCACCACAGTCAAGTCATCCTCGAGTTCTTGAAGCTTCAAGCAGTAATGGGAAGTTAGGAGTCTAATCCTGCCATGGCCAATCGTCTCGGGTTAGAAGCCCGGACGTGGGTGTCTGCCTGCCTGCCTACCTATCTATCTATGCATCCATCGCATCTGATCATCCATTCGTTCATCTATATCTATCTATCCGAACCCATCCATAAGTACTCATGATACATAGCGGGAGAAGGAGTTAGGTGACGGGATGTTGGAACGCGGTGTTAATGGATCCGAATCCGGAATGATGTTAATAA